>NEWO01000006.1:2549072-2572059 GCA_003013225.1 Phalaenopsis aphrodite
AAATAGCCCATAACCGCTCGTTCATAAGACGATGGTCTTGTGCCAAAGATGCTAGACATCAAAGGAAAATAGGAATTCACTAGAATTTCTAGAAGGGTGAGTCTCAATTCTAGTTTTCTAAGATGGTCCGTAGGAATTTCTAGAGCTAGAATCTAGGCTCTAAGGAGGAGAAGACAAGACCTCACAAAAATGAGGTCAACAGTGGTGCGGGCAATATCTCGGATGTCCTTTCTTATTGATTTTGTCTGTTTTCTTCGGCTTGGGCAACCTGAACTCAGTATTCTTGATCAGATTGCAGAACATCTTTATGGTTTTATCTTTGAAAGAGTATATCCCGTTTAATCGAGTGTTCATGTTTAGAACTCGTCTTTCATCTGTTTTGTAAGGTCTTTGCTGAGATGATTGCTGAATATTCTAACGAGGACGTTGGAATGTCCGTTGACGTTGTTCGGCTTGTATTTGTAAAGGTCGCTTTCTCCTGCCAAACACAACAACTGTCACAAATTTCTTCTCAAATATCTCCATTGGTTCCAGCTCCTGAGCCCTTTTCGGAAAACCAAATTGCTCAGCTTCTCCTTGGAGATTTCTGAGGAGGACGTTGGAAGCAGGGGTGAGTTGCGTTTGGGTCGCTAATGGGAGAAAGTGTGGATGGACGGGGTGTGACCGAATTAGGGATTTAGGGATTTAATAAAATGAATTTTCTTTTTTGTTTTATTTCACTCATTTTTTTTAAACATTTCATTTAAATATCGTTGTTTCAGACACAATTCGACCCTTCACGAAACCACATCAAAATGGATGTCTATCCCAGCCAAAGGCGATGTTCCGGATGCACCGACGCAACCTTGTCGACGATCAAGTCAAAAATACATCAAATTCAATTTTCGTCGAAATTTGGAGTCCGTGATCGATTATTTTGGAAATTAATTTTTGTTTCGATTAATTATGCAACGTATAAAGACGTAGGTGACGTGAATTGCAATATTTAACTTGTCAACTGTCTGAATTGTGAATTTTATGCACGTGAAACTGCAAATTGTGCAGAACGCAATCCTAGGGCTTGATGATTCTATAGGGACTCCTTTTGAGTTTTCATCATATTGGTTTCAACCTCCTAAGTGCTAGAGACCAAAACTACACATACGGAACTCCAAAAGGGTGAAGAAGTAATTTGGACTTCTAAAATGAGGTGGGTCCCATTTCTAAGTCTCTAGGATAATCAAAGAGAGAATCCTAAGACTAGACCCTAAACCCTAAGAAGAAAACTAGACCTCGCTAAAATGAGGTCAACACATGCACATGTTTTTTTTGAATCATGGAATATGTCTATTTTTACTTGGTAGTAGGTCACTTTATAGAAATGATTATATTAAGTTTAATAATCAAATTACACATCAAAAGGGGAGAGGGTGAATTGATATTTTATAAAAATAGTCTTTTTAAACACATTATAATATTAATGGAAGATAAATAAATTTAGAAAATAAAAATACAAACCAAAACACATTACACACATTACACATTATAACTTAGATGTTAAATAATCATATAATGTGATTGAGTTTTTGACTTGTTAATCACAATATTAGTTGTTAACCACACAAGTTATTTCAATTTAATCTATTAACACCAAAGTTAATTGGGTGCATATAAGAAATTGAGTGAATACGAAATCTTATATTAAGCGAGGGCAATAATAATTTAATTACAAATAAAATTATTTCTGCTACATAATATGACTATCAATTTTTATGCATATCACCATAATGACATAAGGGTCCTTAACAATATATGTAAATTAAAATCTAAGTGCAAAAAACTTAAAGCTATATGGATGTAAGTCATAATTTTTTATGTGATTCGACCAATTTATGGCCTACTTTCATACTTGCCAACATTCAAACTAGAATTCTACTACCCAAAGTTTAACTTGTAATCTCAGTACTTAAGAATAAAGAATCTCACAATCCATACTCTCTCCATGAGTGAGTACTACTCGAACACATTATTCTCAATGGTTTAAACAATCACTCTCTAAAAAAAAGAAAAAAACCTTCTAAATCAAAGCTCTCTTGAGCTTTTGGGGGCGACTCAAATGTGAATTACCTCACAAATGAAAAATATAATCTATAAAATACAGGAAAGAAATAGTATAATGAAAAACACTTTAAAATCTTTGAGATCAATTACACCATGAAGATCGTTGAGCTTAGGATTATGAACACTTTAATCTCAATAGATTATTTCCTTCAAACATCTTCCCTTCTGAATTGTTACATGTAAGCTTTAGAGGAATCATTAGCTTCTAACCCAATCACATTTCCAATGAGTGGGAGCAGGCCCTAAGAAAATCCCAAGTCAAAAGGTCGTTCAATGGCTTTTTGGAGGATGGTATTATATGGTTTGCTTCATATTGTATTTTTTTCAAGCTACAAACCGCTATATTACGACTGGTTGGGTCTATTGGTCTATTGGTCTATTGAAAGCACTAATTTCAGAATATTTGTAAGAAATTTATTTTTAATATAAAATATTTGATTTGTTATTTTAAATCACTTGTAAAAAGTCAATTAACCCAATGAAATAAGAATTTTCTAAAATTCATTCATTATAATATAATTTATTTATTGGTACTTATTGCATATTTTCTTGAAATTTAATTTATAATAAAAGCTCCAAAAGTGTAAAATGTTGTGTTAGGATATATATGCTTGATAGCTGCTATAAAAGTTTCAAACAAAAATACCTATTAAAAATATATTATATAGAAACTTATTATTTTATTTGATAAAATTAAGCATAGTTAACTTATATTGGAAAATTCATTGCTATGTAAGAATGATACAAAATCATGTAAACTTCTCAAAATGAGAAAGATTTAATTAAAGAAGTTTAGCGATATTTAAATTAATCACATAATCTTTCATTTGGTGATTAATGACATAATTTTCATATTAAATGCAAATAAGCAACACACACAATATATATATATATATATATATATATATATATATATATATATATTCTTTTGTTTTCTTTCGGTATACATTTTGCGGGTTTACATATAGTTTTTGGGTGTTTTTACACTTCACTCCTTTCTTTGCTTTTTGCGTGGAGTTGTGCTGTGAAAAGTGGAACCTCTAGGAACATAATGTATTTTATTTTGCTTTTAGATGGGAATCCACTATCCCTCCTCAACATTGTAACTTTCTTTAATATTAACGCGTAAGGAGCCGCGTGTTGCTCTTTTAATATATATATATATATATATATATATATATTATTTTTAAAAAAGCCCAAAAAGGCTAATATATTAAATAGAAAGAAAGATACATATACAATGTATGGGAGGGCCTAAGCATGACACCCTGCCCACACAGGAACCACAAAAGGTTCTAAAACTAGAACAAACAGAAAACTACATTAAATTCTTAAATAAAAAACATAACAGTGCCGAAATACATAGAATCAGGTGGCTAGAGAGAGACCCAATTTGGTCTTGCCTCTGCGTCTTGTTCAAGGAAAGGAGCAAGCTAATAAGCTGGTAAAATGATCGCCATTGCTAGTAGTAACCAATGTACAATATGTTCTCGAGCTGGAGTCGACCTCCATTCTTCTTGTTCCTTCTGGAATAGACCTGTCATTTCTCATCTGAAGAATCAGTCTGATGGGGTGGTAGAGCTGAAGTAGAAGGAATATCAACTGTAGTACCACAATAGGTTCTAGTATATGTGATGTATGAGTTGCCTCTACACTAGATGCTTCCTGAAGAAATGAAGCTACGAAACTCTCCTGATTATCAGTCTGACTACTGTCATTTGTAGGTAATAGTCTATCAGTATTATTTTCTATGGGGTTTCATATCAGTCGCAGTGACAGTAACAACATTGTCAGGGGGGGGGGTCCTCAGGGGCAAAAAACACCTCCTGTCTGGTATTATCCTCATATATGATGATCATCATAATGATTAGCCAATTAAGTGTATGATCACAACATAAGATAATATTGAACTTAATTGAGTAAAATATTGAAATAAAAGAAAGTCTACCTTGTTAAATACTAAAAAAATTATAGAATAATTATATATATTTGAAAAAAAATGTTTTCTACAATTTAAATCATTGTTTCCAAAGCCCAAACTGAAATGCGATGTATGGGCTTCCCTTTTGTCTCAATGCGTAAAGTGAGGTAAAATTTTTATTAAATAGAACTTTAATAACTTATATCTTTTGTTTGAATCAAATCACGTAGTAGTTTTCAAGAAATATAATAATATATTCAGTAATGATTGCAGAAGACAAAGTATTTAATAAATGACTTAAAAATTGATGACACTTGAAAAAATATTAATTTATATACTAAATTTAAACAAATCCTTAAAACTGAACCTATAAAATCAATTTTCTAAATTTTTTACTATGTTTAGGAATTAACAGATGATTATAAGTTCCAAACTAATATGGTGGTTTGATGTCAAAACTCATAGATAATATGTTTAAATCATAGAAAAACCTAAATTTAAATGCAAAAAGTCAAAAGTAAGGAAATTTAGTTGTCGTTATCCTCTCATTAATTCATATAATTTTCATTCAAGTAAATTTTGTTAAACTAATTTTTCTTTCTTTTCAAGTGCAATTAAGTTTTGTAAAGTTCGATTTAGATATTTCTGCAATCCATTTAAAATAGAATATTGACACCTTTCTTTTAAGTTTTAAGTGAGTTTATTAATTTAATTTAAGCTCTAAAATAACAAATATTATATTCTCATAAAACCCTAAAAAATGTTATAGTTAATGTCGAAGAATATAGAAGATTGCATAGATGATAGAGATTGAGCTTGGCGGTAGTGAGCTTGTCGTGGTTGCTACATTGATGGAGGTCGAGGTCATGACTATTGCATTGAAGCTTGTGGGCTCAGTTAAGTTAAAGATCTCTGCTGCTATATAGTTAAGATTGAAGCTGGCTCGAAGATCCTCGAAGCCTTAATTAGATCAGTTATTTTAAAAAAATAATTGTGAGAGCTTACAATAAATCCTAAACCTGCAAAATCTGGCTATATGCCAATGCTTTTATGTTTCATGTGCTTCACGCGCTTCACTAGAGCACTCAAATGCTCAATGGCATGAAGCATCTGCTTTGTGGACAGTTATTTTGCGAACACGAGATAAAGCATTCCTTCATTGTGTTGCATCGCCTTACATTGAATTGTGCTTTTAACAAGCTGAATTTTAATTTATCACTTGTTCATTTCTTTAAGTTGCATGATAATCAAATCAAGAAAATTTTACATTGAATTCTAAGTACATTATACTAAGTTGTTGGTGTCTTTATGACTACAACACTTTATCACTCTTCCAAGTAGTTGAAAGTTGCATAGTTAATCTCTTTATCATATTGATGATTGTTGTGAAATGATAAACTTTTAATGCAAACACTTAGCAAACTATAACTTGTCAGTACCCGTATTTGTTATCATCAAATCAAATAATGAAATATACATGAATGCATACGCGTAACAAAATCTGTAGGCTAGGCCATCATGTGATGTCTGATTATGTCTATATAATTTTAACAAATGTGTTAATAATAAATATAGTCCTTTCCATTTGATATTTTTGGGCTCATTATATGATTTTGTTAGTGGAAGAAAAAGTGAGGAGAAAATAATAAGAGCTAATGTCTTTCGCTTTTATAGATGGATTTTTCTCCTCTCTTATTGATCTTCTTATTGAAATGAGATGAACTTATAAATATCCTATTTTCTTTTTGATATCATCCATATTCTGTTATCTATGTTAATTGGCATTCCTTACTCCACTTAAACTGTGTATTACAAATTTTCCATGCTTTCAGCAAATTTTAGAAAATTTAAGGAGAAGATGCTATCTCAAAATGCAACAGCTGATGAAAACAAAGTAAGCTTTATGTTTTGTCCTGCTATTATTTTTGCGTGTGTTTCAAGCTCGATGATCAAATATGGTTTAGCATTGTAATCCATGTTTTCATCTTGCAAATTATAAACATAATTACATCCATATTTGAAATACCCGTTACTTTGGAAAGTTTTGGTGCTAATTTCTTTCTACTGTAAGTCATAACAAATATCTTCTATCCGGTGCTGTGCATTCTTCTTTCCCTCAATTTTTTTTTTCATGTAGAAAGAACCTTGCTCACTTTCGATTCATGTTTCAGCTACCAGAGAACTACTTGGAAGATCTATGCAAGAACATTAAGGTCAGTATTGTTTCTTTTATTATCTATATTTATACCAAATTTAGATGGTATGCATTTTGGCTAGTAACTATTGTGATAATTTGTTAACACAAGAGTTATTTTTTCTTTGGCTTTCAGTTGCATCCCATGGCCTACCTTTATTTTTTGTTCTTAGCGTTCTAATTGGTTCATTTTGGTGTTACATCCTATCTTATAATACAGATGAACTTTAATAGCTACTTTAATTTTTAATCTTTTTTTTCGCCTATCTTGGCGGAATACCTATAACAGGGTGGTATATAATCATCATCTGCATTCCTCGGTATTCATTAAGGAGATAAAAATATCTCACCACATGCAGTTACTTCCAATTCACCATGTTTATTCCGCAGGCATGGCAATTCCGACTATCACAGCACATTTAGTTTTTGTTAGTGTACGTTGGTAATTGTGAATATCACATCACATGAAGTTACTTTCAATTCACAGTTCAAGTACAGTAGAAGCTGCCCCATGTGACTAAGTAGGAGATAAAAATGTCACATCACATGCAGTTACTTTCAATTCACTATGTTTATTCAGCAGCTCAGAGTAGAAGTTGTCCTTATGACTCGAGCTTTTAAGGTAATCATTATCTTTACTGTGATTCATTTCATGGGAATATGAAGCAATGAAAACAAGTGATCGAATCTCCACCTCGACAACTTTTAAATTATTATTTTATTTTTTTGTGTTTAATTTTGTTAGAATAGGAAACGTTATCTGTGTAGTAGAATCTCCTGCTTGATGTTATTTCACGGACATTCTTTTTGTTCTTTTCATTTTTAATCATGTCACTTTCTTCATATAGGCCGGAGACAGATGTGAAGTTGAGCCTGGAGAGAAAAGAGGAGTTGTAAAGTATGTTGGCAAAGTGGAGAATGGAGCCCCTGGGTTTTGGGTTGGAATTCAATTCGATGAACCACTGGGTAAACATGATGGCATGTATGTTGTCCTTTTCTTTAAGCTACCTTTGGACTTTCAACACCTTTTTAGATGCTGCCAGTCAGGGCTCTCTCTATGTTAAAAACAATACCCTCATCTTTGTATGCACACAATGGCAAATTGTACGTTACATTTTAAATAAATTTATATTTTACTTCGGTTATAATTGCACATTTCTAAATTTTAAGGATCCCAAAAGTACCATAAAGTCTAGCTCTCCATTGGGGGAAACTAGCATCACTGATTCTAACATAGGCTGCACCCTATGATGTGTGGAAACAACCCTACAAATGCTTCATATAACTTATTTAAAATATGATTGAATATAAAAAGAAATAATTTTATTCTATTAGATGTGTTCATGCATACTTAAACCATGGAACCATTCTAACTCAACAACAACAACAAAGCCTCAATCCCACTACGTGGGGTTGGCTACATGTATCATTTTTCTCCAATGCGTCCTATTTAGTGTCATATTTTCATTTAGTTCTTATAAATTAAGATCATTTATTATACAATAAGTCCAAGTATTCCTAGGTCTACTTTTGCCTTTCTCAACATAAATCAAATCTAAAACATCTATTCTCCTTATCAGATCATCAGATGGTCGACGTTTAATGTGACCAAACCATCTGAGGCGAATCTCTCTAATTTTGTCCTTTACTGGAGCTACACCAAACCTATCATAGATATATTCATTTCTCATTTTGTCTCTAAGTATAAAGCCACTCATCCACCTAATCATTCTCATCTCAGCAACACTTAACTCATTATTATGCTTCACTTGTAAAGGCCAACATTCAACGCCATAGAGCATTGTAGGTCTCACCACCATCTTATAAAATTTTCCTTTCAGTGTAAGCGGTACTTTTCTATCATGCAAAAGGCTCGAAGCATTCCTCCTCTTAAACCAACCAACTTGAATTCTACTATTAACATCCCCATCTGTATCACCATCGCTTTGAACAACAACCTGAGATATCTAAATCGTTCACACCTTTTAATAATTTGATCACCCAAAGTTACACTTCTGTGACTAGAGCTGCTACTATTAAAATTACATTCCATGTATTCAGTTTTAGTTCTACTCAAATGAAGGTCTTTATACTCCAATGTAAAATTCCATAATTCAAGTTTTTTCTGGGTTTCTTCTCTCGTCTTATCCACGAGAAGAATATCATCAACAAAAATCATACACCAAGGTACATCCTCCTGTAAATGTCAAGTAAGACCGTCCATAACTAAAGCAAAAAGTTATGGGCTTAAAGCCAATCCTTGATGTAATCCAACAGAAATACGAAAATATTTGGTCAATCCTCCTTCAGTTCGAACGCATGTAACAACTCTAGTATGCATATCTTTAATGACTTGAATATAAGTCATATCAACACCTTTCTCCTCAAGAACTCTCCAAAGGATATCTCTTGGAACCTTATCGTAAGCTTTTTCTAAATCAATAAAAATAAAATGTAGATCCTCATTATCTTTGAACTTCTCCATCAAACCTCTCAGTAGATGTACTGCTTCCATAGTAGACCTGCCTGACATAAATCCAAATTGATTATGAGAAATCTTTGTAATACGTCTTAACCTATGTTCAATTACCCTCTCCCATAATTCTAAAGTATGACACATCAACTTAATTCCTCTGTAATTTGCACTCTTCTGTGCATCCCCTTTATTCTTAAAAATGGGGATCAAAATACTCTTCCTCCACTCCTCAGACATCTTTTTAGTTTTTAAAATGGGAACCATTCTAACTCAATTTCAATTAATTTTTATGGACACTTGCACATCTAAACTAAGTAATTTTTATTTGACTGGTCCATTACATCATTGCATCTCGTTAAATTCTCCATTTGAAACATGTCTCCATGATTGAAAAGCATCAGACCTTCTTAGTACTTTGTTCATGTTTTCATGGTTATATCTTTGAGTAGTAAATCTGTGAAATTGTTTGTCAAATCATTAAGTGATACAAATGTAGTTTTCCTATCATCAAGCTATATAAGTCACATGATAATCCAATTTGGCTCATAGTGCTAACATGCTCGACTTGATTCAATGTTAAGGCTAGGTTTTTAACTTGACTTTTAAATATAAAAAACCTTGATCAAGGCAAACACACTCAAACTTAATTTATAACCCGTCCTAGTATTAAATGTTTTGAACCATGTTTATGAGTTAAATTTACATTTGAAGATTAAAGACATCATACTATTTTTATAGTTTTTAATTTTATCCCTTGGGGCTTCATAATACTTATGTCCGTGGCATTATCAAAAGTTTATGTTGCCTAAATGCAATATAATACACATGAAAGTTATTAGAGGCATTTTACGCAGTTTGTGTGACTCATAGGCATTGGCATGATCAATTTAACTGCTCAAAATAAGTGTAGGCTTACCCAAAACGAGAGCATCACAGGGCACACATGTATGGTGTATATGGATGTGGATATCATGTTACAAGTACTCAAACTATGGTAATCTATATCAAACATTTTCACTTGATAGTTGACTTTCATGAATGCTTCCTTCGGTTGTTGTAGTTTTTTTATAAAATTGGTTAAAAGCTTGTTATGGAGAAATCAACTTTTTAAAGAATGTTGTGAGTATTTTAAATATTTTCCTTTTTCTAAAAAGTACATAACAAATTTCTTGTACCTACCACATACTAGCAGATTTGATTACTAAAAATAGATTCTTACATAAAAAAATTTAAAAAGTAGTAAAAATACATCAGTCAAATAGAGGCATGGTAGCGGCCGGAAAATATAGTGAGAAAACTATCTCAAATAGACCTTAAATTAAGGTGTAAGAAGGTATGTGTCATGTTCACGGGTTGCCTCGAGGATAGGTTCCTTGATCAACTTGGGCTTTGGAGTGGAATTTTATGTTCTCTATAGAGGTGTCTTTCAATACAAGAATCGAAGCATTTGCAAAATGTCGAGCTAATTTTAGCATATCAGTTTGGAAAAAGAACTTATGGTGTACGCAAGTTTGAACTAAAGAAGTCATAGCATCAAATGGCTTTAAGGTATATTAGGAACTCACAACAATTTTAAGCTTTAAGTGGTCAAACATGAATTGACCCAACGATTGATTTCAAAAAGCAGGGTTTTATATACCAGAGGAATGCCCATATTTGTTTTATAGGTCTTAGGCTTACGAAATGACATGCTTGAGAGTAATGTTTGATTGTCACATGTTGATGTTGATACAGATTTAATTAGGGGTTGGCACTTACAACTTTTATAAAAAGGAAACTCATAAGTGGGAGTTACAACCCCAAGTTTAAGGGAGGATCAAAGATGTTTTTGGAGGTCGTTTCATGTGATTTACAATGGCTTGACTGATGGTGAAAGCTTATATGTTGAAATAGGCAATTGTCGCAACTTTCAACACTGGGTGTAAAGGAAGCTTTAGTGTGGAGATTATAGTTTCTTTAATGTAGATGCATAAAAGCGAGACTTATAACACTATCATAGAAGCTGTGTGGTTTTGAAGTGCCCTCACATCTTTTTTTGATGCTAATTCGACTAGAGGTTAGGGCATATAACTCTATATTTGGATTTAGGATGTGTAATCCTTAGAGTGGGGAAAGTGAATACGTGGGACTTACAGCCTTAGAGTGAGGAAAACTCCAATAGTGGGATCTATGATCTTGCCCATCAGACAATGATGTATAACATCAAGCTGCAAATTTTCATGGCCTTGCTACTAGATCAAGGTAAAGAGTTCAAGGGAGATAAAATGCCATGATGGCCCAATTAAGAGAAGAAGATGAAGGGAAAATAGAGCTTCTTCTAGCATTGTAGCATTGTAGCATTGTAGAGCTGGCGTTGAGGCACCATATTTAGTGTTGCGACATTAGTTTTCCAACACTCGAACATCATGCTTTATATTTCTTTCGCCATTTTCTGCTCTTTATGGCGCTGCAACATTGTTGAAAGTAGCACCTAGCATTGTTTTGACTTTATTTGATCTTTGTCTCATTTCTTCTCTTATGAGAATTTCTATAAAAGATAATCTAATTAATGATAATAAAATATAAAAATAATATAAATTTTTAACAAAACAATATTATTAATTATTTTATTCAACTCACTTAAGAAATATCTCTAATCTCAAACTATTTCTTGTCCTCAAATAGTTACATGTAATATTATAATATACTTGACGCATTTGATAGCAGTTATCTTGAAATTTAAATATCATTAAACAATAAAAATAGATAAAAATTGGTCTTAGATCCATGACTATTAATCATGAATAAATTATTCACTAATATTATTCTAAATTGTTTCTTCAATTAATATTCTTATTGCCCATAACTTTTTTCAGTGCTTGTTAGTGTTCAAGTTGACTCTTCATGATTTAATTAGTCAATTTGTATATAATTTAATCATCAAGTCATTGAAATAATCATAATTAAATTTTCTCTCTTGAATATAATATTATTAGTCTAAATTTGATAAGCCTCTAATTATTAAAATATGGAAGAATGTATGTTAACAATTTTTAATTTAATACATAGCTTCAAAGATTTTTTTCATCTTCTTTTTTTTTTCTTTTTTATCTTTTGTTTTTTTTGCACGCGCGCACACACATATTTATCAATATTAGAATATTACTTTATTTGCTAAGTATCATTTAAAGGATTTTAAATACCATTTCATTGTTCTATATATTTAAAATTTATAAAGTATTGTATCAAATTTCTACTTCATGTATTATGCATCAATTTTTTCTTATATTAATTTTGTTATAAAAAATGTTAAAGGTTTAAATTTATGATCTGTCAGCTAACTAAATTCAATTCAAGTCAATTAGGTGTACATGTATTTTAAAGAATGCTGCTTTCATAGAAGTTATTAGTATCTATAAGATGTCCAAGTATTATGGTGATATCGTATTTTTCATTATTTATAATTTAATGCAAGCCTAATTTAATATTCTTTTTAATTTTAAGGTAGTTTTGACCAAATATTAAATCAAATCACAATAAAGAAACATAATTACGTAAGACAAATTATCACTATGAAAACCTATTAGCTACAGGCTCAATGCTCACCATAATACATCAAAACATAATAAAAAAATTAATAAAATATATAGGGTAACAAAAGTCTATCAGAACAAACAACTCTCTCCAACTCAAAATTTCTAGAAATATAAAATTATAATATAATGACAAGAACTCCTTAAATAAAAAATAAAAAACTCTTTTCTGATCTTTCTTCCCATGCTTCATCCACTGTGGTGTGGCTGGGTCTGGCATAGGACTGAAATTTTGGTGGTTCAAGGAAGAAAACCTTGTTTGGGCCAACATTTAGTTGGCAGTTCATGAACATGTTGGCCAATGCTGAGTGGTAATATGCCATATATGCATATTGTCATGTAATGATCAAATTTGGTTCTCATTTTTTATTGTCACCTGAGTCTCTCTTTTGCAGTCATTTGCAAGCCATCCACTTGCTCTCTTAACTCATGTACCTGCTCCGCAATGGTTTTAGGTCTTTTAAAAGTTTTGCCTGAACACAAAGTTACCTATAGTTGTGCTGCCCTTTAACGTATTTTTGAGAATTTTGTATTATTTTATCTATACTTATAGACATTTTTTTAATAACATAATTAAAAATATGATATCCATGGTAATCTGGCTTATATTTTTACTGAGCGTCAGTAACAGAAATGAGAGAGTGAAGCTTTTGTTCATCAGTCATACCTAAGGAATGAAAATTCAGGACTTTATCTCCCCTCTTTTTTCATTGGACATGAAACTCTGGCCTAGTGAAAAAACTAAAGATTTCATCAAAATAAGGATGCCATTTATAGAAATTATAGAAGGCCGTGCAGTCATCAAATATTACCCCCTCTAATTTGTATGCAAGGTTTTTCCTAACACTATCGAAGGTTATCCATTTTTCTCTTACAAAGAATAAAATTTTGGTGTTCTTCGAGATTAATATCAAAATCTCACTATAAGAATTATAGCTGTTTTCGGTTCCTCTGGATGTTTATCCTATCCCTTACGGGCAATATACTCTCTATTGTACCCTTAAGACTAAGAAAATCTTCCTCAGGGATTAGTTTTGTTTCAGCAATAGGTCGTGCATATCTTTTCCCTACACTAATTACAAACCTCTTAGAATTTAAATATTTTTTATTTCTTTTTTTGTTCATGTAGATTTTAATGGACATTGATATTTTTGCTAAATAAAGGGAAAAGAATTAGATTTAACTTGAATTTCTAGTTTCAAAAAGGTTTCTTTGCTCCGCCAACACTTAGATCTTGGCCAATGAAAATGAAATTTAGTAGGGTTTATTTATAAACATAAATAACGTCGGGGCGCTAGAAAATATAGTGCTGCGATGCTAAACTCTAGGTTATTTAAGCTCTACGGTGCTAAACTCTTTGGTAATTGGGTTTATTTATAAACATAAATAACTTCGGGGCGCTAGCAAACATGGTGCTGTGATACTAAACTCTCGGCTATTTAAACTCTTCGGTGCTAAACTCTTTGGTTTTTAGCACCGTGCTAGCACAATAATGTTTAGACACATTGTTTGGTAGTGAAAATAATAAAAAAGAGTGATAAATTCGACACACAAGTTCATTGGTCATTAATTTTTATACCAAAATGCTAGTCAAGCCAATAAAGCCTATGATGCACCAACACTTCTCACATAAATGTGTGTAGTATATGAAACCCGCCGGACACGGACATGCGTGCGACATATTTTAGACACATATTACATGTCTAATTAAAAATGATTGTCTGACACGTGTCTAATAGAGTTATCCTTAAAATCTAAATTTAAATGTTATAAAAAATAACAAAACATATAAGAAAATATTGGATTGATGATTTATGTTATACCAAGTAACTTATGCTTAATTTTTATTTAATATTCTAAAACTTTATTAATGATCTTATTTCTTTTGTTAAATTTTGTTATTTATTATTTTATTTTACTTACTATTATCATAAATTTTTATTTTTTACCTACATTCTTGATTTATAAATAATATAATAATCATTTTTATTTTAAAATATCATTATTTTTATATACTTGTAATGTTAGGGTCCTTTTTATTTCTTTTTTGTTTACTTATTTTATGAGATTAATATATATTATTTTAACACATACGCACATATTAAAGATATGCCATTGTCCTATATTTTTAAAATTAAGCATGTCACATGTTCGTATGTGTTTATCTTAGATTAAAACAAATGTTGCATCGCGATGCTTTCTTTCATGGTTTAGGGACTATGCCTAAGATTTTGTTTCATATAAACTTACTACAAGTTAGTTGGCCGATGGTCTTTTTGATTGGAATAATGCCTTAGTGCTTGTTTAAGACAACATCTCGACACTTTGACTGAAAAAGGTTAAGGTCAGCCTCTCGGCACTTTGACCGAAAAAACTCAATGTCATCCTCCCTATTCCTAGAAAATGACAAAACTACACTTGAAAAATACAACAATATATAATTTACAAACTAGAAATCAGAGCCACGACGTTGATAGACAAGCACTGCATGCTATTCACTGACATACGATACAAGGATACATTGTTATAACACCACATCAATCGCTCCGATGCGCTATGAAATAAGTGCTGCAACACTAAACAATCAAAGCTGCAGCGCTACTTGCATGAAATACAATATAAATGATAATATTCAACACTACACAGTTATAACTAAAGCCAAGGCACTAACCATCAATACACATCACGAAATACTCAATGTTGCGGTGCTGCAACCTGCAATGCAAATTTAATTGTATTTTTCATGTTTTCATATGAAATACAAAATACACACATTGCTACAAACCATACTACAAATTTTATAAAACAAACATTGGTTTGCTTCCTAAACAATTTTTAGTTGGATAATTACATGCATTGTAACATTGCTATTTACAAATTCTATAACCCAGCTGATTTTTTTAACTACAGAACCGATGCATTTAGGCGTGCCACAATCAAACCATTGAGAATTTGATAAAAATGAAACATATGGGTTTGGGTCTTATTATGAATTTAGATATTTGAGTGAGAATCTAAAAAAAATAGATGAAAGAGGGTGCTAGATTTGTAAATAGCAGTGTTTCAGGTGCTATGCATGTAATTGCTCCTATTTATTTTATTTGCCTTTTTTTACTATACCAAATTCTTATTAAAGATGAACCAAATTGATAGGCATTTTATTTCTATTCATCTCTCCAACTCAATGATTTTTTAGCCTTATTTTCTTCACCTTAATAATATGGGTATTATTCTTATATTGCATATCAACTACTCAATATAGACAAACTTTAACTACCGTAAAAGTCCTTAATTCATCTTATCTTCAATTTATCTAGAAATCTTAAATCAAACAACAAAACTTCTTGATCAAGTTTTAATTATTTCTTAACAAAATTTTGATCATGCCATCTTTTAATTTGCTTCTTAAATATTTTGCTTTCTCATTTGCTTTTAATCTAATTTCATCAGATTAATTTGATTGCGGTAGTTTTTTTTTCTCCTTATGAATCCTTTTTTGTTAAAATTAAACTCTTTAACCGCTCAATATGCCATATTTTCTAATTATACTGGCAGACGACAAGCTTTTAAGTACCAACTCATATAGGGACATTTCAATAGGAGTTTTATATGTTCTAATTGCCCAAAGAGTTTCATCTAATTTCAAACACCAATCTTTTCTTGTTGGATTCACAATTTTTTTTTAAAATTCTTTAAATCTTTCTATTTGAAATCTCTATTTGTACACTTGTTCGGGGGCGATAAATAGTAGTGATTTTATTTTAATTCTAAATTTATTCACTAATATCTCAATTATTTTAATTTGCTTCTTATAATACTTTACATTCCCTTCATCAAACTCATTTAATTGTAGTAGTCTTTTTTTCTTATGAATCTTTTATTTTAATTAAATTCAATCATTTAATCGCCCAGTATGCCTCCTGTTCTAATGATGGAGGTAGACAAGTTTTTTTAATATAAACTCATATGGAGCATTTCAATAGGAGTCTTAATTGTTATTCTATATGCCCAAAGAGCATCTTCTAAATTCAAGCACCAATTTTTTTTTTTGTTAGATTCACCATTTTTTCCAAACTTGTTTTATTTTTTTATTTTTTGGAAATCATCATTTGCACACTTGTGTAGGGGTGACAAGTAGTAGTAATTTTATGTTAATTTTAAATGTATTGAATAATATCTCAATTCACTTATTAAAAAGATGGTTTCATTACTAATTATGACTCTAGATGTTTACAATGTAATAAAAATACTTTCTTAAATAATTTAATCACGATATTGGAATCGTTATTTGACATTGTCACTCTTATTCATTTAGAGATATAATTTACTGGTATAAATATGTAATGATTCTCAAATGAGGGAGTAAATTGTCCCATTTTTATTTATAGTATATAATTCATATATATTTCATCTCTTTTAGATAAATTTTGTACCATTTGTCAATGATCACATTTCCTAACATAATCATAAACATATCTAAATTGGGCAAGCTAATAAAATTTACCATGTAAAATCTGAGTAGTAGTTTTTAATCCTCCAAAGTGCCCTTCATATTCTGAATCATGATGATCTCTAATAATACTCTCTACTCTCTCTATGGGAAAATGTCTCTTAATGGTTTGACATTATATATTTGAACATGTATGATTTATCCCAAAAATAGAACTTGGCATCATAATTGTTTTTTTTTCACAATATTGCTAACAAGAAAGTTATCGATATTAGAATATCAAGACAGATTTTGAAAACTCACAGCTAACAGATGCTCATGAGGAAAAAATTCATTGATGTTTGTTTGATTATTTTCTTTATTTTCAATGTTTAAACCTAGATAAATAACCTGTTATTTGACTTGTATACATTTTTAATCTTGGATTCTTAAATCAATTCATGTAAACGCCCAGTAGTTTCATCATTTTTTTATTTGACCATTCTGTAAATTATGCAGGGTTAAAGGTAAGCGTTATTTTGAATGTCCTCCACAACATGGTATTTTCCTTAGGCCAGACAAACTCAAGGTACGCATTATCAGAACCAATTTCTAAATATGTTACCTAAATTTTAATTCATGCAAAAAAAGTAATCTTAACTATGCGTAATAAAAAATGTCATTTTTTTTGGAAGAAATTGAGCCCTTAATGGTACCAGGTTAGAAATTAGTGGTTAAAGTGTGTTTCGAACTTATGTCTTTTATTTGGAGAGAAGACTCTACCAACCCCTCCACAAGCCTTGCATTATAAGATGTCTTCTTACAATGATATATGGTTCAAATGCCAGATAACTTGTTTATGTGCCGCAAAGGGCATGTCATCGTCCATGCACATACCATTCAAAAAATTTGTTCTTAGCATGCAGAACTTATCCACTAACATTTAATTTATATAAAATGGATCTTCACATTAAGACATGGTTGTGCTGAACAAATTATATGGGGACGATGCTAGAAGTTTTTACTGAAGTTTATAAAGCAACGCTAGCTGTACTGTTCTAAACCTATTTACATTACTATTGTAGTTTGTTTATGTGCATTGCAAGGTGGCATTGTTACAGGCTAATTAGGGTCATTTGATTTGTTTTTGGTTATTCCTATTTGTCATGCTCTATCATCATTAGCTTTTGTCAATATCAATATTAGAATGACTTTCAATTTCTGTAAT
Organism: Phalaenopsis aphrodite; assembly: GCA_003013225.1. Taxonomy (NCBI): domain Eukaryota; kingdom Viridiplantae; phylum Streptophyta; class Magnoliopsida; order Asparagales; family Orchidaceae; genus Phalaenopsis; species Phalaenopsis aphrodite. Next base: position 2,566,993 of record NEWO01000006.1, read on the forward strand.
GTGTTACTTGCAGACTATTTCATAAAGGAATATATAATTAATGGATTTTTGTCTCTAGAATTGCAAATTAAAATAATTGTTAAGCTTTCATCTTCTTTGGTGTGATGCCAAAATATCCTATGCCATGATTTCTTTTTCATGGAGCTATTTCCCATAAAAACTATAACTAAGATCATGTTGCTTTGATTGCATTGCATGATATCATGTCTTCTAATTGGGTAAAAGTCATATATTCATGGGTGATAAGTTGCTTTATTCTTTATAATTACTATGAAGTTTGATAGTCTTGAAGCAAACATAGCCAAACTGAAGGTTTGTTGTTCCGTTATAGTATTTATCTCTCATCAATAATGAATAATCAAGATAAATAATTTTGGAACTGAAAACGAAAGGATTGATGTGTTTGAATTGAAGATCAAAGTATTATTAAAATGATCAAATGTTGTGAGTGTAAGTTACAGTTAGTGTAAATTAAAACTAGAAGATTTATAGTTTAAAATTGAAGTTTCGAAAAAAGGTGCTAAGTTAAAATGAAAACAACTGCTAAGCCATCATCGTTATCACAACTATTTGTGGTTGGTTTTATGAATTCTATTTCTCCATTTATTCGTGTCATGTTCTATTTAGTTTATTAAACCTATTTCATATAATGTTTTATTATACCTTCTATCCAAGTTATATCACTATGTCCTTTTTTATTTTCTCACATGCACAGGTGAAAATGCCCCATCCTTTATGAATCTTATTTTTTCAATTGGCGTGTGTTACAATAGAGATCTTCTAAGCTACTCGAATCTCTTCCAAAGTATTTGGAGCCATGAATGTGCTTATAAGAAAGATAAAGAGCACAACAAATAGTAATGAGGCTTGAACTTCATCATCAACAATCATATCAATTAAATCATGAACAGTTTAACGGCACTAATTTGGATTTGAATTGATCAATTATAGTTGTTTCTTAGGATTGAATTTGTTTGAGACGCTTTTGTCCATATACATTTGAGCCATAAATCTTTTGTGATTATTTTCTCCAAAACCTGTGTAGATCTGGCCTACCAAACACAGTAGATGGCTTAACAATTTTTATTGTTCATCGAAGCACTGACCTCGTGCAATTGTTTCTTTTAACGCACAAGAGCGCAATAAAACGTGTGTTGTATTGCTTTGCTGCATCATGTTGAACTGCCCTCGCTTGATGCATGCTTATGTTGAAATCCTAATTTTGATTCAATGATTTAGTTTAACATTCATATCATTGTTTCTTGTAGTCATTGAGTTGGCTTTTGTTGGTTATTTGCCATCTTACATCGGTGCTAGTTACTTAGTAGTTCCACTTTTCAGGCTCTCTTACCCATTATTTTTCTTATATGCTTAAATTTTTCTTTCTAGCGCTAGTTGCTTCTCATTGACATGTTCTTTTTTTCTTTTTTAAGAATGCCTGCTCATGTTTACCCATACTAAGAGTATCAAGCTAAGACAACATGTTAATTACTTCTCATGTTTACCCATACTAAGAGTTGCTTCTCATCCACATGTTAATTACTTTGATCAAGCTAAGACAACATGAAACCTAAGAGTATCAAAGGCTACAATCTCATCAAGAGTTAGTGAATGGTATCATCAGTCCTTATCCTCTCTTATTACTAAAGGTCCTTGAGGTTGGAGATATACTACTCTAAATTCCATGGAGTATCTTCACATACCTTCACCCCGTTGACTCAATATCACGAGTATCATTACTTTATTTTTTATATGTTTGATTTTTTCTGTATTTCAAATGACTGAAAATAATTATCATTAAATATATTATTTTCTTTGTTAAAAATTATTTTCTAGTAAAAAACTCTAACCTAGCAAATTTCTTAAATTGCACGGTCATCATTCTTATTACCGCATACTGATATTGGTTTGCTTGAAAGAAGGTTGAGTTTGGCTAGATAATACCGTTACTCAAATTTGATTTCAGCTAAAAAAAATAACTTAGTGTCAAATATTTGGTAAAATTTTCAATTATTTCATCTAGGAGCTAAAGCTTTACATCTCTTGAACAAGATATTTCGAAGAAAACTTGTGAAAATGGAAGTCATTTAATAGTTCCCTTTTCTATACAAATTTCAAAATATAAATCTTAATTTCTTCAATAGAAGTATTAATATGTTATATACACTTTTCATGCATACTTTCTCTCTCTTTTTTAAAGCTATCATTCATAAAATTGTAAGTGTTAGAGAAGGAATTGGTTAGGACAATTAATTGGAGTTCTCTCCAATTAGCTAGGATATGGTTAACTAACAATGATGATGACGAGAGAACACTCTGAACATAATTTTCTAGCAAATAAATTTCTCATCCATCGTATAGGCATTTCTTCGACTTATTTTCAACCGTTTTTTTTTCTTGTGCTTCAACTGACAATGAGAACCCTGGAAATGATTTGCTATTCTCTTTTCAGGTTGGTGATTACCCAGAAAGGGATCCGTTTGATGAAGAGGAGATATAAGCCATGGACATGTGCTACACAATGTTGTTACTGTTCTGATACAGCAATTGCCATGATGCCCGCCTTCATACTGTTTATGAGTTATATTTTTCTTAAATTTAATCTGGCCTTTGTACGATAATCTGTATGGGAAATCAACGGAGATCTTTTCAGAATTCAGTCGTTACAAGCTGGCCAACCCAGTTTATTTATCTATTCTTTCGATTCTTCGTTGAATAAAAGGAATAATCATGCATTTTTAGGACGTCTACTTGGCGATTAAATTATGCATCTGCAATCGGGAATCTCCATGCTATGCGGACCTGTAATGCATTTGTAATTTTTGTTGGACTCTTCCACCTGACCTGATCCATATTCGTTGCCCCCATCTATGAATTGCAGTAGTGTTGATGTTACGTATTTATACTTCAAGTTGATGCTATTATTTTGCATGTGTTTTCTTGCTAACTGACGCATGCATGATCCTTTCGATGGTTCTATTATATACCATGAGTGATAGCACGCGTATTTTCACGTATTTTCATATAAATGAAGAGAGTATATTTTTCTGTAAAGAAGTATATAACTGAATACATATTATATAAGACAAGGTGCAAGGAAGGTTAAGAAATAAATAAATAATAAATATTTAAGTTCGGGGTTTTATGGAATTGCCTTGGACTTTTTATTTCTGTTAGTTAATTTTTGTAGATGCTCTTATTGGCCATTATTTTGGATTCAGCCCTTAATCGCCAAGCGAGCCAGCATGGACTTACGAATGATAAACATGTTACTGTTGGTTAGTAATTATGCATTAGCCTATCTATAACGTAAATTACTATGATGTACCTACATTTTTTTGCAGAGGAAAGGGCTGGAATATAATAATGTAACAAAGGTATCTCTTATATCTATAAATAAGAGGCTATTTTATGAACAAAGGCTCTAGATACTTATTATTTACTATCCATTATTTAATGTTTTTGTACGTACTTTATTTTTTGGATGTGATTTTCAAATGATTTTTGTGTTAAAAAAGGGTGCGGTGAGCGTGAAATTATGCCTTTAATAAGAGGAGCATAGTGCGACAATTTGAGTAAACGTCCTAGAAGCATTAAGCCAAACAATAGAGGTGGATAGAATGAGAGAGTAATCATGATGAAAGAATAATTGATATTGAAAATGAGAGGTGGCGATAGTGCCTTCTAAGAGCTATGCTCTGGCTAAAGGAGGCTAGAATACACTAAGCTAAAATTCTCATGAGTATAGTTGCTTAGAGCCTAGTAATAGATGGGATGGACCAACACAACAATTGACGATCCCAGACATTGGAAGACGGGGGCGACGACTCCCACTACCAGAATATTGTTGAATCAACCTCGGTAAAGAGACATCACACCATGCGAACCATAAACCTCTGACATGCGGGAACACATTTTTCTGACAAATCTCTAAGGCTGAACCATCCGTAAAATTCAAGACCCCCAACCAAGATTTATATAAAGGTCTCATTGACCTGGTCGACTACGTGGTCACTTTTATGTCGACTGTCGGCATCTAATGAACACTCATGTGTTCAAATGACGCTCATTCTTCACCATGCTATGAGAGTTGGCTCTCCGTTGTTTCAACGCTTTCCTGACGTGATTTATATTCTCTTTTGGTGAGTTTAAAAGGCTATACTTGCTTAAAAAGTCTCAGTTTTTCCTCTAAGTTAGGCAGGAGGGAGAAACCCTCTGTTCCTATAGAATAAGATTCCAGCGAGAAATGTTAGAAATCCAGAACCTCGAACCTATAATTGCCCAAGCCGCCCTGATACACAGAGTCAAATGTGAATAATTTAAATATGCCCTAAGATTGAGTGAGCCAAGTTTAATGGCCTAATTTATGGAGATGGCTAGCGACCATATCATTACTGAGGAGTTAAACCTTCATGATTGAGAGAAAGCCAAGAAGGTTGCTGCTAATGCCCAATTGCAAAAAAGGGGGTTGATAGATATAGTTCGTCGGTGAATGCCAACCCTCATCCCACACAAGGAAAGTTTAGAAGGTGATCACCATGGAGAACGTTCTCCGTACCTTGATCAACGCCCGACCCACCATTACAAGCAATCAACAACCCAATCGGAGAAACTCAAGATGACCCCCTTAATTGGTTGAGCTAGTGGAGGCCATTCAGGATAAAAATCACTTCAAGAAGCCTCAACCGATAAGCACCGAAGGCTGCACCCGAATCCCTAACCAATTTTGCGCTTATCACCGAGACCACGACTTCAACACGGAGGAACGCAAATACCTTAGAAGCCTCGTTGAGGATTTGATCAAGGTAGGGAAACCGAAAGAATTTATGGCTGTCGAGGCTTTTACACCGAAAAAGAAAGGCTCCAGCTGGCGAAGTAAGCAACGAACCAACCCAAACCAATACTTTTCATATCGTGAAAATAATAACCATGATACTAAGAGGGGGAGGGAAGTCTTCCCGACGGTCAAGCTTAAAAAGGGTCCGGTCAAGAGACATATGTCTTGTTACTCTTATTCCATAAATAACCACTCATCTCCCCATCTCGTTAACCGACAAAGACCTGTCG
>NEWO01000006.1:2599270-2610397 GCA_003013225.1 Phalaenopsis aphrodite
AGAAGGATACGATAAAACATGAATTTCATATATAAACACAAGTTTACAAAATAAAAGAAATAAAAGACAAATTATCTCAAAATCTTTCCCAAACTAATCCCTAGAAGTTCTCTTCAAGCCTTTCTCTCTTTTCAAGCACTCTCAATTCTTTCTTAGAAGTGTAATGAAGAAAAAAACTCTCACCTTCCATCTCCTCTTATAACCCTAGAAGAAAATCTCCAAGCCCTTGACTTTCTCTCTATCTCTTCCTCTTGCCTTTCATGCCACCCTGTTCACATCACTCACAAACTCCTTGAAGTCTTCATCTTTTATTCTAGGCTGCCTCCTTTCAAAAGGAATTCAAAACTCCCTCCAAAATTCCCTTCAAAAGTCAACACTTCTGAATTCAAAAGATATGTCAATTGATCGAAGAGACATATCCCTTCATAAAAGAACCTCCCATACTATCTAAATGCGTTTAATTACTCCAAGAGGTGTTTAGAACAAGTGTCCCTTTGAAAATTTGAGCAAAATTTTTATCAAACTGTCTGAATATGAAAAAATTTGTCTCTAGTGCATCTAGCGCCAAACTGGCTCATCATGCGCCAAGGCTCTATCAAATGGCACATTATGTACCAATCTATTGCATCATGCACCAGATTCTCAAAATTCACTGTTTTGGCTTCAACTTTCGTCCTTTTTGCTGTTTTTGCTCCAAAAGCCTATAAATGATATACCTACAACCAAAACACAAATTTACCCTTCTTTAAAAGCAATATCACCAATCTAACGTAACTAACTGTGACCAATCTAACCTCGATCTCGATTCCTAAACTGGTCCTTAAATCTTACTTGAGTTCAATAAACAAGTTAATGAGAATGAACATAATGTCGATAACACTGGTTACTATAGTTCTAGGAGTGAGGAACAAGTCCTCGAGTGTCAAGGGACATCGATAGCAATGAACTTAGATTTTTAAGGTTTAGAAACGACACCAAAAAAGTCACCTACAACATCAAGTGAAGAAGAGATTATAGAAATTAATTTAAGGAGTGGGAAGTTACTACACCCAAGGATAGCTCCAATGGACAAAGGAAAATAGATAGTCACTTGATAAGAACCACATCCACTTCCGCCAGTAGAAGAGACACTTAATCAAGCAAAAAATTGGAGGTCTTTATAAAGTGGATTATAACTACTAGTACATCCTAGGAGATTGCCGACCAAACTAAGCATCTAAGGCGCTCTGATTCTATTAAAAAAGATGAGGGAATCTCTGGTCACGACCCTACTTGATCCAGAAATTTGCTTAGCTTAGTTGGCTAGAACATCCTTAGATGAAGTTTATTCATTAAAGGAACAGCCTGAGGTGACCTTCACCGATGAAGACTTGCTGGTTGGTACTATTGATCACAACATACCACTCTACATCTCTGTCAACATCAACAGATTTGTGCTCTCTTGAGTTTGGGTAGATCCAGAAGTGACACTCAACCTGATGAGTCTACGAATGTTAGCATATTTGGATATTGACGCTCAACAGCTTACTGCTGATAAGATTATATTAAGAGGATTCAGTCAGAAAGCAAAGTAAATTTTTTTTATTATTTATTTTTTATATTTTATTTTATATATTTTATAGTATATATATTATCTCTAACATTCCTAATTTATTAAAACTATTTAGTTTACCTAAATTTAACTGTTACCTTCCCCACGCAACTGCGCTAAAAACTTGATCCTAATTTTTTATATGTAAGGATTTATGAAGTAAGCACCACTACAGCGCCAAAAACTTGATCCTTATATGAAAAGTAAGTTGTGCAAAATATATATAATTATAAGAAATTAATAATGGGATTTTATGCAAGTATACGTATCGTTATCAAGTAATAAAGGGCTTTCTATTTAAACCCTAAATATTGATCCCACGAGAAAGGCATAAATTGACAAATATAAGTTTTACTATGAAATTTACAGAAAATAAAATGAAATCACTGTCACTAATTTTGAATGTTGAGATGTTATCAAAACTAAAGTAGTTAACTAATAGCAAAATAGGAATGCAAAGTTTAAAAAGTAAATACTAATCTACAAACTATTTTTATGTAATGAAGATTTTTTATGTGAAAAAGCATCCTTCCCAGTACAATGAGGTTATGGTGAAATGAGATCAGATAAATGTTTATAATATGTATTGTGCCAAATAGGAGCAAGTATAATTCTCTTCCCTGATACAGTGCTTAGAAAATCATTGGTTAATCCTAGGTTTAGTCCTTAAATCTTGGTTAGGCTAGGAAGATACCCGCTCCCACTCCAGAGCTCCCACTTCCCTTCACTTGAAGGCTAACCCTCGCTTTAGTTTTTAAACACTAAGACTGAATTAGGGATTTTAGTCTATCGCCCTAAAGATTCTCTAATTCTATACCCAACAAAGATTATTTCCCTAATTATTTGCACTTAATTTCATGAACGAATTTCTCCTCCATGAAATTAAATGTGATCCTCACTCTATTGTAAAGCTCGTACTCCATTTTCTGGATCATATGTTTCACAATCTATTTTAACAATTCAATTGGCTAAATTAAAATGTAAATTAAGTTCAGAATTGAAAAATCATCACAATTTATTTTATATTTTAATATCGGCACATCATATTATCTGTTCATTTCACCATATCCCAGAATAGGGAGAAAGATAGAGTGAGCAACTCAGACTTCATGAGAAAGACACAACAAAACACAAATTTCAGATATAAAAGAAAGTTCATACAACACTAATAAACAAAAAAAACTTATCTGAAATCTTTCTCAAAGTAAATCCCTGTAGCCTTTCCTTAAAAATGTAGGAAGAAGATATCTCTCACTTTTCTCCATCTCCAACACTCTTACAGAAAGTTTCAGACTAAATTTTACCACACAAACTCTAAACTATAAAAGAAAAATCACTAATGGACTCCAATATGGTGGTGGAATGAAGATGGATTATGAAGAATGGTGAAAATGGAGCGTGGAGGAATGTTATGGAGCAAAAAGGAGTCACTTTCCTGATGAATTTTGGCCCCATATAAAGCCCAAGGTCGGTTCTCCAAAAGGTACCTCCAAAATCTCTTCAAAAATTGTCCAAATACATCGACCCTTATAGAAATGGGGGCTGACCCGCATTTGTCGTTGTCAGCGCTAGTTCTGGCAATGTCGGTGCTATGTAAAAATATCAGTTGTTCTATTGTTCTGCGTCGTCGTCGCTACCCTTGGCGCGGTCGGTGTTGAGTACTTCTTAAAAACATCATTTTGACTCCAAATTGCATCCTTTTTTGCTTCTTTTTTGCTTTAAGTCATAAAAATCAACAACCTGCAAGAAAACATTAAAATACCTTCTATTAAGGTGTAATATCACAAAAAATAAGTATAAAATATGGGTCTAAAAATGCATATATTTTCGGTGGATCAAATTTTTCTCCTAATCCCAGTCTTTTAAATATTGATAATGGCATAAGGTTTATGCTTGCACCTAAATCACATAAAGCTTTCCCAAAGAAATTTTCTCCTATTACACATGAAATTGTGAAGCTACCAGTATCTTTAAGCTTTTTAGGAAGCTTTTTCTGAATTACAGCACTGCACTCCTCACTAAGTGCAACAGTCTCATTATCTTCAAACTTCCTTTTTCTGTTAAGAATATCCTTCATAAACTTCACATAGCTTGACATTTGTTCTAAGGTTTTAGCAAGTGGAATATTAATTTTAAGCTTATTAAAAATTTCCATAAATTTTTTAAATTGTTTATCCAAATTTTGTTGATGGAGCCTCTGAGGAAATGGAGGTGGTGGTTTTTCTAAGTCAACTTTAAATAGAGAAATAAATCTCTCTAAACCTTTCAGACCGTCCTCTTCTGGTCCTTCATTTTCTTGTCTCTCAACTTCAGTCTCTTTTTGAACTCTTCCTTCCAATTCACTTCTGCTTCTAAGTTGGACACCTTTACTTGCTCTTTATTTTGGTCTTTTGGATTAACTTTTGTATTATTAAGAAGTGTTTCTTGGGATCTATTACTTAATGAATTTGTTTTTTTTCTCAACCAATTATCAATATTTATTATTTTAGCTCCTTGACTGTATAATTGATTTCCCATTTGTAACACCACTTCTTCTATAGATAACTTTTTCTTCTCAAACTGTGGATTACTGCTAAAACCTGGAGGATAAGTAGGTCTATAATTACTATTCTCTTGGTTGTTCCAGTTTTACAATGGGTTTATGATGCACCCCTAGTGTGTATTGTTTTTCAGCGTGCTTTTTGTCAATTTAAATCAACAGTAACAGTGTCAAGAACTTGACCCATCCTAAAATTACGCATTAATTTAGCTTTTCAAAAATATGGCCAAAAACTTATCCTAATTTATATTAAGTAATTAAAATCAAAATGTTATAAAATATATAAAATAGGTCACACACTAGTGGTTTTAGGCAAGTGCACGTATCATTTTAAGTAATATGGGGCATTCTTTAAAAACCCCAGTATCAATCCCACGAAGAAGCGAGGTATGAAATCCCTTAGGTTAATTCTAGTCTACTAGTATAAGAAATTAGTTTGGAAGGTTGATTAAGTGGTTTTAATGTTCTAATGAATGTAAGTTTACTAAATTAATTTCTAAATTTTAAAGTTAAATTTACTATAACTAAACAAAGTTTGTGACGAAGACTTTAAATTTAAGAAAGTGTCCTTCCCACTACAATGATTTTTTGGTTAATGATAGAGATAAATGTTTGTATTTGTGTTATGCTAAATAGAAACAATTTTAATTCTCTACCCCAATTTAGTGTTATAGAGAATCATTGGCTAATCTCAAATTTAGTTCCTAAATTTGTGGTTAGGCTGAGAGAAACTGGCTCTCACTCCAGAGCTCCCACTTCCCTTCCCCTGAAGGCTAACGCTCACTTTAGTTCTTAAACACTAAGACCAAATTAGAGATTTTAGTCTGTCACCCTAAAATCTCCAATTCTATGCCCAACAATGTATATTTTCATATTTATTTGCACCTAATTCAATCAACGAAACACTGCTCCATGGAATTAAATGTGATTCTCACTCTATTGTAGAACTCATACTCAATTTCTCGGATCATATGTTTCACAACAGATTTTAACATTTCAATTGGCCAGATAAAAAAATAAATTAAGAATGGAGTGGACAAATCATCACAATTTATTTTATGTTTAAAAATGCACATCCAAATTATCTTTTCATTTCATCATATCTCAGAGTAGGGAGGAAGATAAAGAAGTCTACTCGAAACTCATGAGGAAGATACGACAAAACACAGATTTTATATATAAAAATACATTTACTAAAAAAATAAATGAAAGAATATAACTTATCTTAGACTCCTCCTCAAGCACATCTCTTGAAGTTCTCTTGTAGCAGTTTGTCTCTTTACAATAAAACACTAATTTCTCTCTTATAATTGTAATGAAGAAGAAACCTCTAACCTGCTTTCTCTTCTTACAAATCTTCAAGAATTACCTCTCCACATACAAGAATTTACTCCACAACACACTCACACACACTCATGTGCGCATACACACACACATACACACACACGCACAAACCCCCACACACGTACACACAAAAACTACACATGCACACACGTGAGAGGCGCCAAGCCCTCTTTTAAAGAGACACAAACTCGCTCCTTTTTCCCAAGAGACAAATCTACTCATCCAAAAGACATGTCTCTTCTTTCAATAGCCTTCTCCAAGTGTATAGATTCATTAAATCACTTTATGGGGTGTTTGAATCACTTGGGAGCCTTTTAGAACATCAAAATTTGCAAAAGTTCAGTCAATAACCATCTCGGGTGCTATCAGAGTTGGTTTGTGTGCCGTTGGCACCACTTATCGTTACTTTTTTGGACTCGGGCACCATCGGTGCCAGTCTAGGCATTTTCGGTCCCGGTTTAGAGCAGCTCCACTGTTTCGCTCTGTTTGGCTTCGTTTTAACTCTGTTCCGTCCCATTTCAGTTGTGTTTTATTCCTAATAGATAAACCTACAAAATAAGCTTGAAAATAAACTTTATTTAAATTGTAATTTCATTCAAAAACATGTGAGAAGTGTAAATGAGGTTAAGCATAGAAAGACATCGAATTGTGTCAGGACAAAATTTTCTTTCTTGCTCGTTTTTGCTCCAAATTGCACTGTTTTTGCTTCTTTTTCTCCAAAACTCCATTTTTTGTCTCTGAAACCAAAAATGTGCAAACTACCTTTTTTTAAAGTGTAATATCATTAAAAATCATTAAAATTGAGCATAAAATATATATGAAAAAGTAGTCATTTTTTAAGCGTATCAAAATCCCCCAAACTTAATTGTTACTTGTCCTCAAGTAACACATTCACTACATAAAAGTTATGAGTTTAACTTCTAAATTTCTATAATTCGGTCTACTAAATATAATAGCACAACTTAAGAAAAATTTTTAACAACTTAAGTCAAAACTAAAAGTATAAGAACATCTAGTAGTCAAGTCTAAGATTTCCGATTCTCTATTCATTTCAAGAAGAATTGTAATTTGTCATATTAAAGTCACTTAGAATATCCAAATGAAAAAGAACTTTTTTAGTAAGGATAATAATACTCAAATAAAAGTTTAAAAAATGTAATAAAGCCTTCTTCTTCAAGTTGATTCAAGTGAAGCCAATTTTTTATTAGACATCTCCTCAAGCTTCTCCTCATATATTTTTCTTTTCTTTTTCTTTTTCTTTCTTTTAGGATCATTTTAATCCTTTCTTTTTTTTTCTTCTTTTTCATTTGAGGATTACTATATCTGGATAGTCTTTAATAATTTTAAACTTCACTATCCTCTTCTTAAAGTTAAAAACTTTTCACATTCCTTCACTTTATAAATTCATATTAGCTTTGAAGATTTTTCATAAAGCCTCATTCTTTTCTTCTTACATGAAACTCTAAGATTTTTAATACTTCAAAAATACAATTTCTTCTACTTTAAATAGAAAAAGCATAGTATTATTCTTTCATACAAAATATCTTAACTCTATAATCAACTTTCATTATTGAAAGCTTTTACTTAAGTCTACTATATATTTAGAAACACAAATATAATTATCAAAAGTTAGCCTCTAATACCAAACGTTGTGTTAAATTAAATATTTAAAATATAGCTAATTGAGGATAAATAAAATTTAATATCATTCTTTTAATGAAATTTTTCTTCCCCCCAAACTTATATTTTTAAATATTTTGCAATCAATTCCGTAAAATGAACAAGAAGAAAAATTAAAAGTTGAATCTACCAACTACTACAATATCCTATCAAATTCATATACATTCATAATCAGGATAGAATGACTGCAGGAGAAAGTAAATCTAGCCTAAAACATTCATGCAATAATACAAAACTAAAAGTATACTCATTTTAAAGTTTAATTTTTCTTCCTACCGCCAAACTTGATTTTTAACATGTATAGCATTTAGTGTTAAACATATAAGTAGGAAGAAAAATAGTTTAGAAATTCTATCTACCAAAAATATCTATAAAAAACATCTACAATTATTTATCAGGATTGAAAACATGTAGTAGAAAGTAAATCTAAACTAAACATGCTTGACAAAATTGAAAGAAAGGTCTAACAAGCAGGATAGGTGTCATTATAGGAATATTTATATTTATGTGTTCTTCAAACCTTTATATTATTGTAACAAAAAAATAAACACACCTGATAAATGAGGTCATTTTTTTCTTTAACTCATCGCATCTCACTAACTTACTTCCAATTTCTAACAGAATAACTACACAGATATATTGGGTACTTATAAATGATTTTATAGATTCTAATCCCAAAGATAAGATTATCCCTGATATACTGGTTCTCAAGCACCAGCCCCAGGCATCACCATATCTCATTAATTAAGTACCCCTAGCAGTTATAAGGATAGTGTAATATCATCCACATTTTACTCATCAAATAGGCTAGCTACTCCTGTCAAATGAAAACAAGGTCAAAGAAAGGAAGTAATAAAGTTGAGATGTAACTATCACTGTTAAAATTCATGATCTCTCTTGCAAAACTCAAGTCCAGGAGAGACCCGAGTTGTAGTGGACTAGTCAATCCAACTACTACAAAGAACATACAAGTCTAACCATAATAATAAATTAAGAAATCACTTCCCTCATGACACACAAAAAGCAAATCAAACCACTAACAATCCAAACATCTACCAATCATCAATCAAACTAATTAATCCACACTAAAACAAACACAACAAAACACTAACAATCATAACTCTCAACCACACTAAATCAAACCACACTGATAATTATGGGTTTCCTCTCATAAAGTGCTTTTTTTAATGTTGTTAGCCTAACAAATGATTCCACCTGGATCAAAATTTCATTTAATCAATCACCCAATCTTTTCTAGATCTAAGGATTCCTACAAAGTCCTCGAATTTAAAATTTTCTTTCAACTCTTCCTTTTCATATTGATTCATGTCCTAGTTTTTCATAATTCTTTCTAGATCCAATATTCTTCTAGGAATTATCTCAATTTTCATATTAATATCATCCTTGAAATTTATAATAAATGGATCTTTATATGATACTTCATGATCTCCCAAATTTTGGATCGGATTCTCTCTAGACAATTTAGATACTAAATCAAATTCTTCTAGGTTACTCTTGTCTTTCAAGTTATCTTCTAATTCTTCCCCTTGGTACTGAGCAAATGGTGGAGGTGGCCTTTCTATATATCTCTCTAATTCCTCAGGAATTTCATTCATTGGTCTTTCAATATCCTTATCCTGATCTCTCAACTTAAAGTTCTTTTGAAACATATCCTTGAGTTCTCTTCTAAATATTAGTTCAATAATTTCAAATTGCTCATCATTCATCTCCTTAGGATTTATCTCCGAGTTACAAAGTAAAATCTCTGGAGGGTAACTATTAATTGCATTAATAATCTGTTCCAATTGATTTTCTACATTCTTTAGTGCAGCCTCTTGATTTTCCAACTCACTTGTCATTTGAATCACAACCTTCTCTAACTTTAATTCCTTCTCCTCATCCTATGGGTTGGAGTTAAATTGAGGAGGATTATTAATTGAGTTAATAATCTTCCCCAATTGGTTTTCCATATTCCTTATTGTTGTCCCTAGACACTCCAGCTTACTCTCCATTTGAATAACAACCTCTTCTAATAAATTATTCTCTTCATTCTGTGAGTTGAAGTTAAAATTATGAAGAAAAGAAATTTCATTATTATAATAGTCATGATTATTCCAATTATATGTCTGATTAAATTGATTATCTTCACAAAATTGGTTTACTCCTCTAAAATTATTATTCCTGTTAAAATACAAATCATTTTCTCAGCCTGGATAGTAATAATCGGAATAAAAATTATGTATCTCATGACCATATCTTTTTATGTATTGATCCAACTTTCTCTCAATATCTACAATCTGAGAAATTAAAGATGTAAACATATTTTCATTAAATTTGCCTCTCTTAGGGTTTACTCTTTCAAAGTTACAAGCATTGTAATCTAAATCTGAATTTTCATTGTATCGTTGATCAGCTATTTCTACATTAAATTCATGGAGTCTTTTCAAATCTCTCCCAAAAGTTATCTCCAAATTTGACTTGTAAAATTCAAGGCCTACAGCTCCTGAACTACGCATACAAATATAAAGACTAAACTAATAAGATAGATATCAAAAATATTTTTGGTATTTTGGATTTTCTTTAAAATAAACACACAATAATTAAGCGCTATAAAATAATACTATAAATTCTAAATCTAAGTCTTACAGATTTAACTAAAATTCTTCTAACGTTCTTACAGAAGTTTCCCCAGTAACAGTGCCAATAACTTGATGCGTCTCTAGTGTGTGTTGTTTTCCTGCGTGTTTTATGTCAATTTAAATCCACGGTAATAGTGCCAAGAACTTGACCCATCTCGAAATTATGCAGTAATTTAGCTTTTCAAAATATGGCCAAAAACTTGACCGAATTTATAATAAGTAATTAAAATGAAAATGTTATAAAATATATAAAATAGTTCACACACTAGTAGTTCTATGCAAGTGCATGTATCGCTTCAAGTAATATATGGTTTTCTTTAAGTATTGATCCCACAAAGAAGCGAGGTAAGAAATCTCTTAGGCAAATTCTAGTCTACTATTATAAGCAATTAGTTTGAAAGGTTGATTAAAGTGGTTTTAATGTATGCAAATGAAACTAAGTTCACTAAATTAATTTCTAAAGTTTAAAGTTAAATTTACTAAAACTAAATAAAGTTTTGTGATGAAGAGTTTAAATATAAGAAAGTATCATTCCCACTATAATGAATTTTTGGTTCATGATAGAGATAATGGGTTTAAATTTGTATTATGTCAAATATGAACAATTTTAATTCGTTACCCTGATTAAGTGTTATAGAGAATCATTGGCTAATCTCAGGTTTAGTCCCTAAATTTGTTGTTAGGCTGGGAGGATATTGGCTCTCACTGTAGAGCTCTCACTTCCCTTCTCCTGAAGGCTAACGTCTGCTTTAGTTCTTACATACTAAAACAAAATTGGGGATTTTAGTCTGTCACCCTAAAATCTCTAATTCTACGCCCAACAATGTATATTTCCCTATTTATTTACCTTATTCCATGAAGGAAACACTCCTCCATGAAATTAAATGTGATTCTCACTCTGTTATAGAATTCATACTCCATTTCTCGGCTCATATATTTTACAAAAAATTTTAATATTTCAATTGACCAGATTGAAAAGTAAATTAAGAATGGAGTGGAAAAATCAGCACAATTTATTTTATATTTTAAAATGGCACATCCAAATTATCTCTTCATTTAATCATATCTCAAAGTAGCGAGAAAGATAAAGAAGTGTACTCAGAACTCATGAAGAAGATATGACAAAACATAGATTTTATATATAAAAATAAGTTTACTAAATAAAGAAATGAAAGAACACAGCTTATCTTAGACTCCCCCTCAAGCACATCCCTCGAAGTTCCCTTGTAACACTTTCTCTCTTTTTAATCAACACTAAACTCTCTCTTAGAAGCTAATGATGAAGAAACCTCTAACCTTCCTTCTCCTCTTACAACTCTTCAAGAAAATCCTCT
>NEWO01000006.1:2659062-2681846 GCA_003013225.1 Phalaenopsis aphrodite
TATATATATATATATATATATATATATATATATATATATATATATTCATATTCATGTAATCGAGACATAGTATTACATAAATAAATATCAAAGTTTAGGTGTTAGATATGTGAATGAATACAAAAGAATTGTGGCATGTACCTAAAAAAGGTTGGAAATACAAATTTTCAAATATACATATTTTGATGTAATTGAGACATTATAGCTTTATATAAATCAATATCAAAGTTTAGGCGTTAGATACCTAAATACAAAATTGTGTGGTATGCATATTACCCAAAAAATAAAACTAAATAGGAAAATTCGCTGCCAATAAAGCTTTAAACTCCATAAAACTTGCATGAAAAAAAGAATGAAGGATTTCGAATTTGTTTACTAGTTAACCCAGCAAGGAAACGCACTCGTCTCACTTTTGTAGCATTAGTTGAATAGTGGTTAATAAACAACAGGACAGTTTAAGTTAAACCTCTGTTGTTCACCGAGCGGTGCTGTATTGATCTTCACTAGGCAAAAACAACAAATATAATTCGCAGTAGAGGTAAAACATACCGTGGATAATTTATTTAAAGTACCATCTATCTGCACAAAATAAGCCTCTAAAAGCATCTCCAATTCCTCAATATTAAGCTTAAAAACACCTGAGCTTCCACTGGTGCTCTCTGTTTCAGTTTTGACAACCACCCTGAGAAAATATAAAATTTGATAGTCTATTCAACATTATATTTAACATTACAATAAAAAAATAATGAGAAGATAAGACAGAATCCAGACTTCAATAGGTCAGCAAGCAGAATGCGTCAATAGCATTGCATAAATTTTAAGAAAAGCTGTTAAAATTCAATATAATAGGAAGCTTCACTATTCTTGAAGATATTCATTTTGAAGAAAATTTGAAGGCAAAAAAGCCCAAGTTAAAAAATAAATCATCAACAATACAAGATTTATGCCAATTATCTTGGGAATTGTTAGATGGATCTAGATTATCCATCTATTCTACTCGAGTAGTAGAGGTATTAAATTCAACTTTTGTAAATATCTTCACAATTCTCCATAGATTTGCCTTGTCTTTCGTAATCCTTTCTCATTAATTTAACTATTCAAGTTATTGATGCATCTTTAGCTATACTCGGTGTACAACAAGCCAAGCCAACTTTCATTTTCCATTTTGCCTCTCATTTCTCATTTAATTATTTATTGATTCACCCTTCCTAGTTTTGGCAACACACTAAATCAGTCATTTCAACTGTCTAACTTGTTTATCTTTGACTTTTTAATTACCCAAAAATATAATTCTTATAACATAGCCACTTTAATCACAAGTTCGTAAGCTTTATACTCAATTCAAATTTCACAATTAACTAATTAAGCTCAACTCTAGAAGTTAAATAACTAAAATTATCTCCATTATTCAATATAGTCAATCTAAAATGAATAATAAAATGCCACAAAAAAAAACCAACATCTACAACAACAACGACCACAAGCTAACTACATAAAATGAGCTCATGCAAGTGCAGGCGGGTTCTAACCTAGAGGTTTAGATGTATAATTAATGCAAAAGAAATCAAGGGAGTAAACATTCTATATTAGACTTCAGATTTGAAAGAATTATTTTTAAAATTCTTAGCGTCACAATATTGTCCAAAAGGTGCTACCTCTACAATTGCTAATGCCTTCAATTGCAAAGTTTGCGAGTGAAATAAGAACACAAACTGAAAAATTCTATCAGTGGCATCTACTCAATTCCTAAACTCAGCTGCAGGATGTAACAAAAAAATAAAATAAAACAGCTGGTTTATAAATTTGAATTTAACAAAAAATAAAAGATACTAAGCAGCTGGGAATACTGATAAGTATGTTGGCTTTATTACTCAAATCTATCTCACTGCTTGATATAGTATGCCTTTATATAGAGGCAATTGAGGTAATTACATATTTATGGAGGTGTGCCTTAGATGTGACTTGCTGTTATGATCATATGGTAGTTATGTCAGGGTTTTCTGTGCCCATATGCACGAGGCCTGCTTGGCTGCTAAAAAGCGCACACAATTTCTATCGCCTACTGTTTAAAATATGCATTCCCGTCAACTTGAATGAAAAGGGTAGAGAAAAACCAAAATAATAATAATAATAATAATTTACATACCTATCCTCATTCAGTTCGAGTTCATCGCCTGTATCAACTCTTGATGAATTATCACCAATTCGCTGGTTAGCAAGCTTCTCGGTTAAATACATTTCAGCCATATCCATGTCATCATCCAAGAGGTGTTCAAGTTCATCCCTTAACTACCAATATATACAGTTTAGCTATTGAGGAATGAATTACAGGTCTCAAACAAATTCAGTTTGAAAACAATAAGAAAGAAAATTCATTCTGTAACCAAGCATTGGCATTAGTTCATTAACTCAGAGGAATGAAGATTGAACAGAAACTTTCATTTCCTGAAAAGATGGAAGCACGGGACAAACAATGCAGGATCATTTCCAAATGAAGAAATTATTGTACAGGCTACAATGCAGGATCATTTCCAAATGAAGAACTTATTATACAGACTACTAAGGCTTTAAATCAGGCTTACCTTCTGCACACGACCAGAAATTGCAACAAGTCGGCTTTTTATTTGTCTAACACGCTCAAGGTTAAGAGTGCTGATTTTTGAGGTCAGCTCGTCTAAAGCAGGATATGCCTCGTGTTCCAATGTCAATGTCTGAGAGTGAAATAGTTTTAAGGAAAATAGTCAGGAGGATGATACGAAATAGAAAAACAGCAGCGTTGATTGATCAAAGGAAAAAAAAAAGGGAAAGCCAGTGTTTTTGGAAGCTTAAAATATACAAAAAAAATTTTCTGAAATCCATTTCTAGGCAATCTAATTTCCATTTGCAATCATACATTTGTTAACATTTATTGCTTAATTTTATCCACAGTGAAGTAGAATTAAAAGGTTATCTTAGCATCGATTGCAATAATGTCTTTAAATTAATCTATTAATATTTTTAAAACAAGTTAGGTTTGAGAAGTTGCATAAACTGTAAGTAGTGTATTCAAAGCACATAATGCAATACAATGCACAAGAGTTCCTTTTTACTTCAATAAATAAAGCAAACAAATAAAATGGCGTTCATCAAAACTATTGTGCTCATACCTTTCAGGTCGTATATTTATCTAGAGCATTTTAAACTTGTGAAATAGAAAAACAAAATTAAATAACAATCAAATTAAATATTAAAAATATTAATATCACCTCAAATATATAAAAAAATAATATAAAATTTAAAATAAACAGCTCAAATGCAAAAGAACAAAAAAAACTAAAAAGAAAATACAAACATGGAATTAAACAGAGGAGAGATAAAAGAACAAACCATTCATTTATTCAACCAAAAATACACCTAATATAAAATTAAATTTTAAAAACTTCAAAAATATAATGAATAAATATACTACTGTACTTGATATGAAAGTCATAAGCGTCGAGTTGACCAGAGATCTGCAACAAACACCAGCAGAGTTGAGCATTGATTTTTTGTGCTGGAGGTTGAGGTGAATGTGGAGTCATAGTCGAGTGTAATTCTTCTATGAAGAAGATGGAGGAGGTAAACGCTGAGTTGAGAATCAAACTTTTGCAATAGAGAAAGCAAATGCACGCACAGCTCTATTGGTCATATCCAACAACCACTGATGGAGATAAAACGAATCATAAGTGAAGAAGATTCACTTGTTGCATCTATTTTTTTATTCTCATGTTATCCTTTTATTTTACAATTTAAATTAAACTGAATAGATCAGCGTTCTTCTTGCATGCACTTCAGCGCTTAAGCATGTAACATGTGCATGGTAAGCCCAAGCCACTTGAGACGGAAACAAAACATAGCACAATCATTTGCAAACAAAAAAAGATACTTGGGTTAAAATGAGAATCAAGAAAAATGGTGATAGTAGAGTTAGAGATAGAACTGTAAAACATATAGCAAATGATTTTATCAAGCAGTAATTCCTTTCAATAGAGTGATGTTGGAGACTTTTTTTTTATATTTTTATTTATTTTTAGTAAAGTTAAAAAGTTTTAATCATATAATGAAAACAATTGCGCAATAACTAGATTATTGACCACAATTCTATTATGAATTGCGAGTTTCACAACTCAAAAAAGAATTGCAAGCAGCTATAAGCAATGTGGAAGACTAAAAAAATAAATGAAGGGATGCCTCTTATGTCAGATAGGTGAACTGATTGTAGAGAGTGATGTACATATAATTTATCACCATACACTATATTTTTAGAGTTATTAGGTGCACGTGAGCATTAAAAAACTTTAATTAAGTTTTTTAAAATTTTAAATGCATAAGGACAATATTTGAAAAGAAAATGTGCTTCAAGTGATTACAGATATCACTAAAATTATTTTTTTATAATTTGACTTTTTAGGCACTGTTATATGTTGGTTTGTGGCTGCTGTTATTCCTATTTCCCCCTTGATTGCTGAAGCTGATGCAGCTGTGTTTGATTTGATGATTGGTAAAAACTATGGCTAGAAATACATTAATTTAGAGTGGATTATTTAATTCTATGGAATTATTGCAGGTTTAAGAAGGATTATCATTGGAGCATCAATACACAGATGAAAAGAATTGAAGATTTGACCAATAACTTGTATATTTGTTGAACTCACACAGAGAAATGGAAATAATGAGGCTAACTGGGCTGCAAAGTTTGGAAATCATCTTAATTCTGCTTTTATTTCTAAGGTCCCTTGGGTTTTAGAACAACTTGTCGGTTGGATTTCCATTAGATGCTTATGTTTCTTCTTTATCCTGATTTCTTTGTGTTTTGGATGGTTTCTTTGTGTTGTTGGGTGGTGTGAGCTGTATTTTGTTTTTTTCAGGGAAAGGAACCTTAGATTTTTTGTTTTCGTGTGAGTTGTATGGGGTGTGTAGTAGGTTCATCTTGCCTATTGTTGTAAAAACTTTTTGTGTGGAATAAAATTCCCTATAGAGTTTATTAAAAAAAATATTATTGTAATTTAATACTTTATATTATTTAATATATAAACATTTAATTTTTTATAATGTTAGAGAGTGCCAATTTTTTAAATTAATGCATGTCAAATGCTTATGGAGATGATGGCGCACATATACTAGACAACATACGTAGCTCAATGTACAGTCTAATGTTACAAGAAAATAATCGAGGTAAGAAATACAAACTATAAAATTCTAGGAGTTAACTAAGTGTGTGTGTATATATATATATATATATATATATATATATATATATATATATATATATAATCATGGACTTGTTTCAATATCATTAGCTGCGAGCATAAATAAGAAAAAGTAAAATTTAAGACATACTTGTTTCTAAGGATTAGACCAAGTAAAAACTTGGTATTTTAATATCATTAGTTACGAGCATACATAAGCAAAAATAAAATTTAAGACATGTTTGTTTCTAAAGATTATAGCAAGTAAAAATTTAGTATTTTAATATCAATAGTTGCGAGCATACATAAGCTAAGGAGATCATTCTCAAGGTTAGATTTTTAGAATGATGGAATTTACAATTGGAAAGTAGCGCAATAGTGAATCTGTGAATATTTGTAGATAGTCACAAATGACAAAGAATGGGTTACATTTTTAATGAAACAGACATAATTAGTGATGCGATCAATGGTGAGTTGGAGATAAAAAATGAGCAAAGCTCTTGAATTGTTGACCATAAATAGATGTGTTAAGCTTGAAAACTATTATATCAAATTGAATATTATCTTAATCTAAAGTTTTTTTTTCACAGTCCAAAATACAATCAGATTGATAGTTGATAGAAGCCTTATAAGCACTTAATAGAAGCTTGGTAGGAGACCTAAATGAAAAAATTATCATAAAGTATGAGCTTTCTATTTAAAATCGTGTTGGTTACTTAGTTGTAATTGAGTATGTCATTTGCAACAAAGATAAATATCCGTAGGCATGACAACTGAAGTTTCTACGTAATTTGAAGTCATTAATTGATTACTTTTTTCTTAACATAACTTTGTAATTGCAATACAATATAGCAGTAAGAGATCTATGTTGTGCCAACCCCAACCTTGCAAAATTAGTTGTTAAGATTTTAGAATTGGCTTAAGATGTTAATAGGCGTGAGAGAAATTAGAGTGTTTTCGAGTGGGTTAATAATTTCAAAAATTTTAAATGTAATAAGGAATTCATGATATTTTATGCATTCATTATATTTTTTATACAGGTACTTACAAAAAAAAAGAGAAATTAGTTAGATTAAAAGCTTTCAAATAATATAGTTTTCATCAAATACAATTAAACTTTAAAAAGAAGATTAATTTAATAGATGATAGTGAACCAACTAGTTAGGATTCTATTATTTAAAGCTATGAGTGGTTGATCAGATAAATGAAAGATATTGATACGCAACAATTTGGTGATCACTTGGAGACAGATTAAAGATTCTTTAGAAGATGATAATCGAAATATTATATAAAATTGATAGGTCAAAACAAAATGAAAGTTCAAACACATGGAGTGTTATTTCATTTTGGCCTTTATCTACTTTAATTGTGTAAGAAAGACAAGAAAAAATTGATTCATAAAAGGAGGAGAATCACAATTTAAAGATAAGAAAATGATGGTTAAAGGAGAAAGTGATTATGTGAATGAAAAGAGAATGATGACAAATGAAGTTTTTAATTTATTTTATGAAACTTGAGGCTTTATTAATTTATTTATACATAAAAACTAAGTTTTTATTATGAATTACAAGAAAATTTTTATGCAACGTCCAAGTTTCAAATTACAACATCAAAATATTAAAAATTATTACAAAATTTCATTGAAAGATCAGCCTTGAAGTTTATTTTCAAATTCAGTATGTGCATCATATTTCTTTCTACTCTATATCAAATTTTAAATTATTAAGAAAATTCTCAATACTTTTTAATTTTTCTTGAATAGATTATTGTGTTTAGAATTTTATATAAGTTATATGCACTGTAGTCGCTTTGTGCATTTAATCCAAAAGAAACCCTTACGGATCAAATTACAGTTTAAGCTATGAAAAAATTGATTGTATGCTGCTTAACACATCATTATCAAAAAAAATAAATATCTTATTTACTTTCAATAGGTAAAATTTGCATGATAATATATATAATCGTACAACTATTTTATGCTAGACAGTTAACCTGGGAATTAGTAACCATTATAATGAGGCAGTATATTTTTATTATTAACAAGATTACCTAGAACACATTAGCAAAACTGAAATTGATAAATTTCTATTTTAAGAAGTATCAAAATATACTAAGAAAGAAAGCTTGAATTGTGTTCATGAAGTACATGAACCATCAGCATATTGAAATGAAGTGATCACCAATAAACAATATTGATGCAAATCAGTAAGAAAAATGAATATGCAAGTGAAAAGGCTATAGAGAAATTGAAATGTCAGTAGTATCTCAGAAGTCTTCCATGCATATGAGAAAAGGTAGCAAAATTATTTAGGGCTCATTTGGAATCAAATTTATTTTTGTTCTTAAAATTTTGAAGCAAGAAATTACTGGTTTGTATTCTGTAAGCACTTTTACTGTTTATTTTTAAAAGTAATATTGCTCCAGAAAACATCCAAAATAAATTTAGGCATTTTCATTTTTTTCCAAATATGAACTTCTAACCACCGGACCCTGCCAACCATGTCAGTGGACCTGTCCATGTAGGAGAACCTTCCGCCGTATATGATATTTAATTAAAAATTAATAAATGAAAAATACTTGAGATAAAACTTACCCTTTTATTTCCTCTACAAAAACAAAACAAAATAAATAAAAATAAATATATATATATATATATATATATATATATATATATATATATATATATATAGATTATAAATAAAAAGTGATCCCAAATAGCACCTTAGCAAATAAGCAAAGAAAACATATCCTCTCACAACATTCCTAGGTGAATAGAGCAAATACCTCTGATTCAAGGTGCCTACAAGCTGACTCAAGACAGACTTCAAGTGCTCTAAACTCAAAAGGTAACACT
This sequence comes from Phalaenopsis aphrodite, assembly GCA_003013225.1. NCBI lineage: Eukaryota > Viridiplantae > Streptophyta > Magnoliopsida > Asparagales > Orchidaceae > Phalaenopsis > Phalaenopsis aphrodite. The sequence goes on from NEWO01000006.1 coordinate 2,667,124, forward strand.
TTGGCACCGCCATTGTTGTACGCATCTAAAGTTGTTCTAGGGCTGCCTGTTTGTATTTCATAACTTCGGACAGCCTTAGCAGCATGATATGCATCCGAATCACTAGATTCTGCAACCTTCACATCGAAAAATATTCACTGATTACACAAAAAGAAATGAAGTCTTAAATCAAAGATATGTAAAAAAATATACAGGCACAACTATGAGATTCATGATATAGATGAGAAGTAAACGACGTTTGAATTGGAATATGAGTAGATTAAAACATGAATAAAGAATTGGACGGATAAAATAATGCTTGTTATTGCTTTGGTGCCACAAATTAAACTTCTTCCGTCAGCTAATTCAAAACTTTGTTATGCTCACGTAAGGATTAGAATTTATACATGTTAAATGAACTATTGCAGCCAAGAAGGTAACTCTTTCATTGATGGTCCCATGTTCAACACTTCTCTTGAAACGAATATAAAAGCACAGTTGAAACGATAAAAGTTGGAAACGGATATAAGAATGGAAAACACAAGAATACAAGCTACAAACTTTTAGTGGCAACTGTGCAGCAAAAATAGCAAATGGATGGATGGATGGATGCATGGATGGATATATTGTGTGCTTTTCTTCCTTTTTTTTCCATACTCTTTTTCATTCAAAAGGCGTTGTGGTAATAGGTAATGAACAAAAAGATGATAATCAATCTATAAGCCAAGTGCCAACTAAATTGTGGCGTTGTTTGGTTTGCTAACAATTAGCTAAGCGCCAACTAAATTGTGGCGTTGCTTGGTTTGCTAACAACTAGGTCATATGTTATTTCAAATACAAATCTTAGTTGTTTGGTTCATGGATTGTGTGCTTTTCTTCCTTTTTTTTCCATTTTCTTTTTCATTCCTGATATTTAAGCTTCCACCTAGTTCCCGACGCAAATAAAGTCTGAGTTTGTTCACATTAAATGTATGTGCCAAAAATTTGTGCGGGTCAAAGAGAGAGAAGGTGTTGTGGTAATAGGTAATGAAAAAAAAAATGATAATCAATCTATTGGCCAAGCGCCAACTAAATTGTGGCGTTGTTTGGTTTGCTAACAACTAGGTCACATTGTTATCTCAAATACAAATCTTAATTGTTTGGTTCATTGACATTTTAAGATTGGAGCTATATAGATGTAACAACCTAATATATTAGCTATTAGACAATAGTTATGTATGAAAAATTTCATTAATTTCAATCAATCAAGTAGGATCTCAATCTAAGCCAAGTCAGTTGAAGTATGTCTCCGTTCAATTCTTATAGGTGAGCTATAAGTTTAATGCTCTTTATCAAGATGCATTAAACATTATTCAAATGCGCCAACATTATCCCAAAGCATATCAGATTGGGGAGTAGAAAGCCACAGGCCCACCAATCAGATCCAATGGTTAGAAACCACCATCATGTAATTGGTAAAGTCCAGAGAGTGTAAAAAGCATGTAGTTTATAATTATAATCAATTAAAAATTTTAATTAACATAAAAAAAATGAAAATCTGTTCCGAGAGAGGTGAAACAAGCATGTTCACAGCAAAAATTTTTCCGTGCGGTGTACTCTTGAGTTATTTTCAGGTTATTTCTGGATTATTTTTAATAATCTTAAAATAATCTAAAAATAACTCACGGTCATTACTTTTGGGTTATTCCGGATTATTTCGGGATTATTAAAAATAATAATGAAAATATCTAAGAATAACAAAAATAAAGAGCACAGTTGTCCGGACAGAATTATTTTAATCACCGCGCGTGGAGCGTTAAGGTGCGGCTATTCCCTTAATTCACTCACTTGAACTCGCACACACATCAGGAGAGACAGAGAGAGCGAGATAAAGGGAGCGAGAGAAAAGGGAGCGAGAGAAACATAGAGAGTGAGATAGAGGAGAAACCGAGCGAACGTTGAAGGAGAAGAAACTGAAAGGGAAGAAGAAGAAGATGAAGAAGAAGAACAAGAAGAACAAGAAGAACAAGAAGAAGAAGAAGAAGAGAAGAAAGGCGACGGAGACGAACGGCTCACCCGTGCTTTTTCCTTTTCGTGCCGTCAACAATCCTTCAACCGTGCGAAGCCTTCCGAGATCCAACAAAAGAGGGAGTTGGCGGAGGAATCAAACTTCCTAACCTGTTTATCGTCCATCCGTGAGCAGAGAAGGAAATTTCGCGAATTTCCCGAGGGAAGGAGAGGCAGCGATCGGCTCGAGATAGCCAACCGTAGCCGTCATTGCCCTCACCGAGCCCTTCTCGAGCATTTCCGACCGGTTGCGAGGAAAGGAGGAGCAAGCCGAGCGAACGTTTCAAATTTTACGCAAGCTTCCTCTCGGGAGATCACGGGAAAAAATTGTTAGGTCGATATGTGTATATAATAGTATACACAGTGGATATATGGGAGTTATATGGGAGTTACGAGCGTGTTATAATTTTCTTATAATATATGGGAGTTATACGAGAGTTACAAGCGTGTTATAATTTTCTTGTAATTTTTGTGTAACTCATCTGTAACCCACATTTTTATTTTATCTATTGAGATTATAAGGTTACAGTGAGGTTACACGGAAGGTTACACCATAAGTACAACGGGTTATAACCCCTTGTAATATCCGTATAAACCACGTGTACATCTCTGCGTATCCCTTGAAGTACGCAATTTTTTTCCTCAGATTAGAAGGGATCGCGTGATCTCGGGCGGGAGTTACGACTTTTTTGAGGGCAAGCAAAGAGAAAAAAATAAAATAAATAAATATTAATTTACTTTAAGTTATTAAATTATACTTAATTAAATGAAATTACAAAAATATTATATTAAACCAATTTCAATTTTGTTATTAATTATTTAAGGTAATTTATGAGAAGACTCAAATCAGAAAAGCTAAAGGGCAATTTGAGGCATGAACTCCGTGTATAATTTTAAATAAATTTTATGATTATGTAAGTTATGTTAAGCCATAAGTGAGAGAAAATTTTTTAGGAAGCATAGCAATTCATTGATATAATTGTAATTATTAAAATAAATTGATGGAATAGTTAATATTTAGACAGATGTATTGATTGAGTATTTTTATGAAAAATAAATCAAAAAGTCAATTAAATGAATTACATAAATATTTATGTTGGACTTAAAAAAGTTACTATAGAAATTTATGTTAGACATTCTTTCCAAGATTTGTTGTCATGATCCTTTCATATATATAATTAGTTCCAAATTATCTTGATTTTTGAAAGCAATAGGTGTGATAAAAAAAAGAGAATTGATGCAAAATTGAATTCATTTATTCCATACACATACACACATTAGTACAATAGAGACTTCATAAGGTACCATTTGAGCTGCAATAAAAAAAAAAAAGAATTGAATGCTAAATTGAATTCATTTATTTCATAAACAGTATTCTTAATAATTGATCTATGGATTTCTATGCATTAGCAACCTATAAAAATGTTGTTATTGAGTACCTTCATATCCGCACTCTTTTCTTGTCCAGAGCTTTGATCGTTCCTTATTGAAGATACTCTAATGACGAGCAGCAAGAAGGTCCATCTTGGCAAGTCATCTATATTCTGAGAAGGTTTCTGGACTATCGGCTGAGAAAATTTGTCCCCTCAAGTATTTCTACAAAAAGTCGTCAGCCTGACGAAGATTTGGTCGATGATAGGAGAAAGCATCCCGAGGGCAGTAAGCCTTCCAAGAAGAGGCGACTGAAGCAAATGCCTTTCAAGAGTGGGCCACTTGATAAACACAATGATGATGATGATGATGATGATGATGATGATGAGAAGGAATCGTCTGATGATGTCTCCTATTGCATCAGAAGTCGAGCAAGTGTCCGACCGTTTCCCCTGGTAAAGCATTGACCAAGCCTGGTGGTCAAGAGAAAAAAGACAACCAAGAACTTCTGGGGGTATGCTACATGGGAACAAGGACACAACAGGTCCTTCTCAGATTAGAGGGATGAGAGCCGCGGGCTCTCCACCAATGCTTGTTTACAGTTTTGCGTCTTTCCTTTGGTCTGAGCAGGACCAACTCCTTAATATGAGGAGTTCAGTTGTTTGACCCACTCATTGACTTGGAGAGATTTTGTGTCTTAACCTAACTTGACCTCTTTTTGTTATGTAGACAACCTGATTCACGTTTCCACTCGCCAAAGGCTGTCGAGATTAAAGCCCCAACGTCTCATAAGACCGTGGGGGACCTGTCAACTACCGGCGAAAGGGAGTCGATTGAATATGTAGTTCATTGTATGGAATTGATGGCAGATTTCTTCGCTCATGAAGTCAAGGCTCGGAAAGAAGCTGAAGCCCAAAGAGAGGCCAGCATAAAAGAACAGAATGTATAGATGTGTGCCCTCCACGCGAAGTTGTTGATTGAACTTCTCAACCTCCAAGTATTGAGGCGAGGGTCAGTCTTGCCACAAGTGGCTGACGAGCCAGTTGTGAAATTTTTCATGTACAAGTAAATATATATTTTTGTTTCTTGTATTATCATTTTCTTATTTATGTGAATATTTGATTTTTCCTTTCTTGTACATGATGCGGGATTTGTGTTCCTGAGGTACAGTCATTGACGTTTCAGCTTATCTTCAAGCGCTATATATAAGGTTAACGCCTCTTTATGACCTCATTTCATTCCTTTCCCCACCCTTGGGCCGCTCCTTCCTTCATTTTTTTGCATAGTGCCCGCATGGCTTCCAAAAGTTTTTCCCAGATATTTGGGACATTTCTATCATCGGGAAGCTCCATTTTGCCTTCTAACAAGGATTCGAGACTCCAAAGAAAGTATGTCTATGATTATGGCATTGTGTTAGAGGCCCCAAGCCCAAATGACCTAGAGATTGACGATTATGGAGGATGGATCGTGCTATATCATGATCAATTCCAAGGCATTATGAATCACTCTGCCATTATCCCGGTCCAACAGAAGGCAAAATGCATTGCAGCGGTCATGTCCTTTGGCATTTAATGTCATAGGATGGAGGTTCCTTGATCCCAAAAACTCCTTTCTCATGTGTTCTCCTTCAAGGTTGACCCCAGATTGCTTCGTGAATTTTGCTTTGACCAGAAAGATCTGATTGATTGACCTTGAAAAAAAGGTCCAGTACTAGAAACTTCACTTTATTTTGGCATCAACGAAGGACTAGGGAATCCTTACACGCCCGCCTGGTGAGCCATATAAACGACAGAAAATTTCACCTTAGATCTGAGATTTGGCATCATCTATGGAAGGGAAGAGCTTTTTAATAGTCTAGTATACTTGCGATGATATAATAAACAATGTTTTGAATCAGAGCAAATATGGTCAGATGACCAGGGAACTGTGGGTATTGTCTGATGCTGAGATGAAATGACGCCTTAACAAGGCAGCCAAGGCCTCCATGAAGGAGTCGAGGGCATAGAAGTCATTAGGGGAAGGAGAGAACCTTTGAAAAAGATTAAAAGTTCGGATCTCCTTATTTCTACCTTTGAATAGACAGTTGTTATTCAGCAGGTTTCAACTGATAAATTAACTTTAACTGAAAGAAAGTCTTCCCTTTCAATAGGCGACGTAGGGGAGGCTACGCTGAGACTCTTCTATCTTGAAATCTAATGCTGATACTTCTCTGGATGAAGGATCGATTATAATCAAGAGTATCCCCAGTCCTATGCATCAAGTTTCATCGACCAGGTAGAGAGGGAGAAAGCTAGTCGACTGTCTTCGGACCCCGAAGATGGAGAAGAACAGGATCCCAACGAGGTGTTGATTTGAAAGAGTAGGTGCTGAGCTTTGGCCTAACCCGATGGTGGTGATCACAAGTCTCAGACTCGATCGAGGCGGGATATGCCCTAGGTCCGAACTTGAAACATGTTGCTCAGTTCCTGAGAAGTCTCGTCAAAGGAAAGCAGAAAACTAAGTGAGCGGCATAGATTCACTTTTCATTTCACCCCCCCTGCCACCAAACCCCCGGAGGGAAGTGACAAATTGATCCCAATGCATGCAGAAGGTTACAAGGCATTTGTCTCGAGGGACCTTGATTCTTGCTTTTCTTTGATTGATCTGTAGAGAGATTGGTTCGATCGTGGACTGGGAGGGGACTTTCGTGCTACCGAGCTTGCGAACAAACTATGGTCATAGAGTTTCAATGACAAGTTAGACCACCTCAGCCCTCTTGAGTTATGTTCTTGGTTGATCAATACCAGCTGTTGGGGATGGCATTATCCCATTATTTGTCTAACTTGTATCTCCACAGTGTAGCTGAAACCGATCGCGTAAGGAAAAAAAATGAAGGTCATCAAGGCCCATCTGAATAAGGTTTTGTGGTGAGCAGATGAAACAGAGGTCTGTCTCACTAATATGCGGGAGAGATTGGTGGCAGCTTCAGAATGGCTTTCAGTTGTGCTTGAAGGAAAAGACAAATTGTCTGTGAAAGTCACCTCATCAACCACATCTGTGATGCTTTTTGAAGAGCGAATGAAGCAATTTCTCCTCGGTACTGAGTTTGCAATCAACCTTTTCATGAGGCTAGGAATAGACGATGCAAAATATGTGAAACTGGGCAAGTTTGCTATGCTCTTATCGACTCCATCGCCTCTAGTCAAGAAGTCTATTAGGGAACCCGAGCAGTCGGTCGAAGATGCTATATCCTGAACTTCTCATCTCTGGGAGTCTTGAAGTGAGGGGTTTCTCTTGTAAAGTGCGACAACGGTTGTAATGATTAAAAATTTGACGAAATAAAAATTTTTTGCCCTCTTTCTGCACACTTTTTTTTTATTATAACATCATAATTTTTGTCTATTCGAATGCCACTCGAGCGCTTTGACAATAAATTTTTTAGCTCTTTTTGGCAGGAATTTTATAGTTAATTCTCCTCCGGAAGGGAGTTTTTAGATTGCTCACCTTAAATGGGAGTCCTTGGGTTGCTTGCCACGGAGGGGAGTCTTTTGGTTGTTCGCCACGGAGAGGAGTTTTTTAGTTGTTTGCCCTAGAGGGGAGTTTGCTAACCCTAGAGGGGAGTTTTTAGGTTGCTCGCCCTAAAGTGGTGTCATTAGGTTACTTGCCTCGGAGGGGAGTTTTTAGGTTGCTCGCCCTGGATGGGAGTCTTTAGGTTGCTCGCCCTGAAGGCGAGTCATTAGGTTGTTTGCCGCGGACAGTGGTTTTTAGTTTGCTCACCCCAGAGGAGAGTTTTAGTTTGCTCACTCCGGAGGAAAGTCTTTAGGTTTCTATTTCCCTAGTCGTTTGAACTTGTTGGTGGGTGTACAAGCTTTTCAAATTCTGTGAATGTGGTTGAGGTCTTGAGTCGTACACACAACTTATAATTCAAGAAAAAATTAAGAGAGAAGTGTTGAAGTACAAATATTTTTCTTTTCATTTTGTTCGTTCATGCTTATACAAGATGTCTTCTTTCAAAGAAAGAATTATTTTAGATTATCTCCACTACATCTTTTAGATATGTCGTCTTTTGTGTTTGTCTTGAGTCAGTACGCTCCTGAGGAGACTTTCTTGATGACGATGATTGGTCTTATCCATGTCGAGTCAAAGTTATTGATTTTTGGTCCCTGGACCACTGAATTAATTTTTTTTCATGACAAGATTTATATATACAAAGATTTTTTCTCTTACATGTTTGCTGAAGTATCGAGCGATGTGTCACTTAATCTCCTTCTGAAGAAAGGCTCAGTCAATACATATTTTATCAGTAAGATCGAGGGCAAGCTTGACTTCCTCTTCATTGGCTTCTTGTCATTCCACTAAGATAACCTCATCAAAGGTGGAGGTCATAACAGTTCTTTTGCTGCGATGGTTATACTTCACTGGTAGCATCGCCTCCATGACGTGAGATAGCATGAAAGGAGTTTGTCCCATTACTGTCAAAGGCATCATTCAGGTGGTCCATAACACTAATGACGGGAGGTCCGCCCACCTCCTTTTTGCTCCTTTAACTTTTTCCTCAAGAGATTCAGGTCAATTTTGTTGGTTGTTTCGACTTAGCAGTGGTGCGAGGATAATATAAAAATGCAAACTTTAGGTTTATTCCTTGGTTCTGGCAAAATTTTTATTTGAACTTATCGTTGAATTGAGTGTTGTCATCAGTTATGAGGACCAATGGCAGCCCGTGTCAACATATGAGCTCTGATTAAATGAAACTTGTGACTATGGTGGCGGTGACGCGAGTGAGCGCCTTGGCTTCTATCTACTTCAAGAAGTAGTCCACGGCTACCATGAGGAACTTGTGTTAACTTATAGAGGGTGGAAATACTCAGAGGATGTTTAGTCCTCAAGTGGTGAAGGGTCAGAGGCTAGTTATAGGTTGCAATTGGCGGGTCGGTTGGTGTTGCAGAGGACTATAATTCTGGCATTGCTCACTTTTTCGTGCAAAGTCACCAGCGTCTTCTAGGAGTGTAAGCTAGTACACTTAACGTTGCATTCGATGGGTGAAGGTTCTCCCTCCTAAGTGGCTATCGTATTCGCCTGAATGTACCTCACGGATGACGCCTTCAGGCTTGTCCTCTTTAAGGCATCTTAAATATGTTAAGGTAATGAAACTTTGAAGGAGCTTTCCTTAAATTGAACCGACGGCCTCAGGTGTGACTCCCATATACAAAAAGAGTTTTTGGGCCGACCCCTGACTTTAAAGGAGTGGCAGGGACGCCAGTGAATCCATGAGCTTCTGAAATGCTTCCTCGCATTCAACGGTCCATTCAAAATGATTAGTTTTTCTCAAAGTTTTGAAATATGTGGCACACTAGCTGCAAATCATTAAGAACATACTCCTCTATAGCTGGTGGCTGGTCATCTCTAGTAACTTGGCCAAAGATTTTGGTTCGTAGAGGCACAAGGCGTAGTTGAAATGTTCACTTTTTATTACTTGTCTCAGGGCAGTTTGTGCGATTAGGGGTTCTAGATTGTGTATTTTCAACATTTCTCACTGGAATATTGTGATGTACGAGCAGAGAGTCTCTCCTTTCTACTTGATCTGAAGGAAGGCTTAGGATTTCTTCTGTGGCCATTGTGCACTGACAAAGTGGGACACAAACAACCTTTTGAATTTGAAGAAAGAAAGGATAACCCAAACTAGAAGGGGCATTGAACCACCTGAGGGTCGACTCCCTAAGTTTGGTAAGGGACAAAAGACATTTGAATGTGTTGGTGATCTTAATACCGACTCAGAAGTGGACACATGATTGGCTAGGTCGGTGAGACCTTTATAGGAATTAAAGTTGGGAGTTTTGAACTTTTCTAGGGCTTGGCCTCATAGATTTGTCAAGATAAGAACTTTTCGGCTTGGTGGATGGTTGTACTATGTTTTTCTACTAAGACAGACTCAACACTATTTTGGTAAAGAGAATCCTTAACTATCATTGGTTGAGACTTCCGATTCTTGGGAGCAGATCGAACTCGGCGGTACTTGGGTGCCAGTCTCTATGGTAGATCAAGCTCTTGACAACCGTATTCTTGAGGGTTCTAACTCTGTGAATTTTGGCTTCCCCTGGCCAAAGTCTCTTGAAAGGCACCCTACCATTTGCTCTCATCTCTTGTCATTTCATTTCCATCACTTGTTTTCACATAATCTCCCTTGTACTATCTATGTCCAGTATTTGGCTCTGTATTGCTCCTTGAGCTGCTGTTCTTTCATTATGTTGTGCTCTTCTTGTGGGCAGCATGATTCCATGCTCACCGCATCTTTTAAGATGTTGAATTCTAAAATGTCTAGAAAATCACACCCAAGGATAGAGCGTATGAAAAGAGAAGAGTGAGAGGCAAGTGAACAATAGAATGAGAGCATATAACCAATTATTATTTAAATGATCCCTTATTTATAGTTATAGAAGATGCCCAAAATATAAAATTACATCTAGATCCTTCTCTTTAAGAAGAGGCTTAAGATATTAAGGTCTTTTTTATAATTTAAATATATAAATATATTATTTAATAGATTAATCGGTCGATCATGATGGCTTTCGTCGTCAGTACGCATCCATTCGTTTGGTGATGGCGAGTCAACTCTTGTGAGAATCATATGAGTGTCTCTCGACCAAGCTTATCTATAGCTTAGCATTAGTCTTCAAACCACCTCCTTCGTTCATCTGACGAAGAGTCGTTCCTTCAGTCAACATATTATATTGTTCGGCTCGCATACCAAAGGAAGCGACTTATCAGAGCTTTGAGACATCTTTCTCTTGACTCGGCATTTATTTTCACAACGATAGAGTAAACTAGTGTTTGACAGGATCTCTACATAATTTGATCGTGAGTCCCTCTTATTTTGTCATGCATCCACATTTCTCTCCGAGATTCATGTTGCCATGATCCCGTCACACAGTTTAATTATTGTGTATTCTCATTTCTCTTGTCAATCTAATATGTATTTCAGAGATCAATATATGGATGTGAGACGTTTCAAATCCCTTTTGTACGTTATATATAGGGTTAAACGAAAACTCAGTGAATACTTTCACTTTTCATTTCTTCCCTTGGGTCGGTTATTCTCAAAACATCATAGCTTCCAAGTATTCTCATCAGATTTTTGGTTCAATGAGATCCCGACCACACGTCTATCTTAACAAATTTGGACATTGAGCTGCTAAACAACGCATGAGTGTACGACACAAGTGTCATGCTGGAACTAGTTGACGCGAAGGTCCACGCTGTCGACTATCTTCGAGATGACCTCATTTCGTTTTGGGACCAGTTTCAATGGGGACTTCAACTACCCCTTTATTTAGAGCTTCAGTCGATCTTTAATTACTACAACGTGATTCCCACATAGATTAAACCAAATTCCATCGTAATGATCATGAACTGCGTGATATGCATGCACATGAAGGAAGTTTCCTGGTCTTGGGAGTTATTCTCCAACATGTTCTCATCAAGGAAGAGTCAGATGGATATGTTGTCTTTGGCTCAACTCAGAGGTTTCACCAGATCAGCTAGGAGAACAAGATAAGGAACTAGAAGCTTCAGTTGTTGAGGGCCAGTTACGAAGATTGGGACATTGTTAGGAGACCAACAAGAGGGTCACACAAGAATAAGAGGATTCTTCGTTGAGTTAAATCACTTGAATTGATTATTCTAAGTAAGCAATTATCAGTGGTTCCGTATACTGATAGTATGACTGTCAACAGGGTGTTGAACCCATTGAACTTTGAGTCAGTCGGATATGCCTCCACTATTGCGGATATCCTATGGTCGATGGCCTAAAGAAAACCTAGATAGCCTCCGCCGGGTCAAATTATACAAATTGATTAACCGCTTCTAACTTATTGGCTACGCTTCAACTTATCATTTGACCTCACTCTATTAAGCTATAAGGGAGAAAGCTGCAAAGTCTATGGCAAAAGTCATAGGATATCAAGAGCACATGAAGGTGGCAATAATGAGAGAGGCGGAGGTGTCAGCTGAGGCTGAGCTAAGCAATGTGAGAGTGAAGCTGGAGATAGTGTCTGAGTGGATATCTGCAGTCCAAGAAGAAAATACTGGCTTAATCGAGCAGATATCCACTAAGATGATTGTCGGCGAACTCCTTAAAACAAAGGTTGAATCCTTGGAGGAACGACGAAAAAAAGTAGTTGACAAAATTGTGAGAGTGAGGATGGTCGACCCAAAATATTTTGATATTAATGACTTTAAGAAGCTCTTGGATGCTCCCTCTGCGTCCAAACAACAAATTGAATCAGAGGGTGATCATGTGGCAAATAGAGGTACATGAAACACTTAACCCAAAGATCCTTAGATTTAGATTCCTTTCTCCCTTTTTTTATGTAATCAAGATGATAGACACTATAGTATTGCAACAATTGACTATAGGAATGAAATATGATCTTTCAGTCTTTTTTGTCCTGTTGGACTGACCTTATTGGTCTTTCTTTCATTTATTTACGCCGCTTGTCCACCTTAAGCCTTAATCTTTGATAGTTAACTACGTATTTGCAGGCCAGTCGGACATCATGGTGTCGTCATTAGTCGGTTGTGATTTTCTTGAGTCACTTGGGTGTTAATTCTTAAGCGGGCCGAAGTTGTACTTGACTAGACCAAAAATTTTGTTTAGTCAATTTATGCCTCATAGGGGAGTAGTTGATTATAGTTTTTAGGGTGATTTCCTTAATTCTCTTCGTTTTTAGGGTGATTTTCTTAATTCTCTTCGTGGTGCTTTGTCGCTACTGAAAAGATAATCCCCTCCCAAAATTGCCTCAAGAATTATAAAATTTTTTCCAAGTCTTAGGCTATGCGACCAGGACTCAAAACGCTTCATGTGGCCATCCTTCTTTATTGAGACCGGGTGTCGGAACACTTCGTGTGGTCGTCTTTCTTTATTGTGACCAAGCGTCAAAATGTTTCTTTTGGTCGTTTTTCTTTATAATGTGACAGTCTTTTGGTCGTCTTTTTCTTTTTTTGGTAGACCAGTTTCCCAGGTCTCGATTTAATGTGAAGTCCATGGATATTTCAGTTCCCCGAGCATTGTTAAGTCTGGTACTAAACACCATGGTTGGTTTTTTTTTCCGCAATAAAACAAAAGTTTATACAAAGAAAAGTAAGATTCTTTTTCTCAAAAAAAGATACAAAATAGTTTTTTGTCATTGGACCTCCGTACCATGACCAAATTGGATACCGAAGAGGGGTATTGTACTTCTCAGATGTAGCCAGCATGCTTGAACTTCAATACCTCTTCGTGAATTGGTCCGGTTAATGTCATGACAGACGACCAAATCTTCTGCTTTATAGGATGAGCGGTTAGACTAATGTTAAGTCGATGACAAACCATACCAACGAGGATGCCAGGCATCTCAGCAGTCAATCAAGCGAAGGCATCCTAATGCTCTTGGAGGGTTCAGATCAACGCATCTTTTTAAGCTGCATTAAAAGCCTCACTAATTAGAAAAACTTTACATAGGTCGTCGAAGTATGTGGGGATCTCGAAGGTGGCTGATGCACCTTAAAATTATTTGTTTTATATGCACATTTCATACCCATTTTTAAGGATATTATGCTTTAATGACATGGTTTTTTTTTAATTTTTTTGTTACAGATGCAAGAAAAACATTTTAAAAGAAAAGATGAGCAAAAATTCATCAAAAAGGAGCAAAAATGGGTCAAATCAAGATAATTGCCAAAAACAGTCGAACCGGCGCCTATGCGCCAAGTGGAAATCATGGTTGGCGCCTAGGCGCCAATGGTTACAATTTTATTCATTGAATTATGATGAATTTTGAAAAAAATTCTGAAGCAACCCTTAGCGATTTTCAAAGCTTTAAATATTGGGATTAATTCTGGATGAAAAAGGAGAGTTGTTGACTCATTTTGAGAAAGGGAGGAACCCATATAGAGTGGGCGGCCACCCTAGTGAGTCTTTGTGAGTATTTGTGATTTTTTGAGTATTGTGAGTCTTGTAGGAATCCTGTGGAGTCAAAGAGGTCAGAGAACTTCAAAGGAGTGCTTGGGAAAACATATTTTATTTTGTATGATAGATTTGAGTTTTATAAATATATTTTGTTTTTATATCCCCATGAATTCTGAGTAGTATTTCCTCTTTCTCCTTGTAATAAGAAGTAAATATGTGGTGGATTTGATTTGTTTAAAAGTTCTTTTATTCCAAAAATTTGTGATGGTATTTTCACCGGTTCTTAATTTATTTTGCAAATTGGTCATTTGTTTTGTTAAAATTTATTGAGAAACATATAGACTCGAGAGGGCTAAGATTTCTCTAACTAGTGAGTATCACATTTCACTTTGGAAAAAGCATGTCGATCACCCAAGGGGTAGTGCAAATAGACAAGGAGATAAGATTTTATGGACGTAGAATTGATGTTTCTAGGGTGAAATGCTAGATTCTTTTATCAATTTGGTCTATAGTTAGAACTAAGGGACACTGGTAGGTCCTATAGAGAGAGCATAGTGGGTAATCTTGATGCGAGAGGCTAGAACCTACCCAACACTACTATACATGCCGACACTAACTTAAGATTAGTTGATGTTCTTTATGCTCGGAAGAAGTAAAGAATATGTTTGCTCCTATTTGCCAAAATACATCAGTTAAACTTCTAAACATATGCAGTCCAACACTGATTATGAATTAATTGCAAAAAGAAAGTCTCTTTACATATATTAAATTTTCTAGTTTTAGTTATTTTTAATCCCTACATTTACTTTTAAGTTTCACCTATAGAAATTGGTAAAACGTAATTTTTCACTCGAATTTCTTTTATATTTTCATAGAATATATTCTATCATTTAATGTAAAGGTCTTTCTTAGCCAAATACATAAAATTTTGAACATTTCCCTGTGGGATCGATACTAGGGTTTTTAAGCAAAATCATCTATTACTTAAAACGCTATGTATACTTGCATAGTACCCCTAGTGTGAAGACTTATCATATAATTTTTAGATCATTTTATTTATTCATACTAGTCACTAATTATAATTTGGGCCAAGTTTTTAGCGATCTTTTGGAGTATAAATAATTGCGCAAGTACGGGTTTGGTCTAGTTTTTGGCGTCATTGTTGAGGAATAGAAGGATTGCGACGAAATTTTTAACATAAGAAACTTTATTTGAACTGTAGATTTACTATAGGAAGATTAAAAATTAATTTTAGCACTTATTTATTTTTAAAATATATAAAACATTAAAAAAATTTTGCAAAGTCCGAAAAATTTTAAATATATATATATATATATATATATATATATATATATATATATATATATATATATATATATATATATATATATATATATATATATAT
>NEWO01000006.1:2682711-2698368 GCA_003013225.1 Phalaenopsis aphrodite
TTTAATTGAAGAGATGACTAATAATAATTTTCAATGACCATCAGAAATGGTAAATTCTAAAAAAAATAGTCAATATTCATGATAATGAAGTTATTTCAATGGTTGCATCTCAAGTTGTTGTACTATCTAAGTAAATTAACCAAATTGGAATGAATTTTTCTCAAACATTACAAGGATTGAAGAAAATTCATTAGAACAAATGATTGATTCTCAAACTTCATTGGATATATAAATGCTTCTAATAATCCTAATAACCCATATTCAAACTATTTCAACCCAGGTTAGAAAAACTATCCTAATTTTAAATGGAACAACAAATTTAGTGGTGATAGACAGTAATGGGGGAACAATCAAGTAAACCCATTGGGAAATTGGGGCAACTTGGATAGTTCTAGCTATAGACCTTTTTATCCTCTTGACATTAATAAACAACAAGTTAAGGATTAGAAGTTATCTATAGAAGAATAGGTGTTACAAATGGGTAATCAATTATAAAGTCAAAGTGTTATTATTCGAAACATCGAGAAATAACTGGGACAATTTGCTAACGCACTTAGCAATAGAGCCCAGGGAACACTTCCTAGTAATGTTAAGATAATTATAAAAGACAAAAGTAAAGAATAATAGAATGTTAAAGTTGTAAAACTTAGGAGTGGAAATGAATTAAATATTGGAGTTTAAAATAAAATTGAAGTTGGGAGAGAAATTGAAGAAACTAAAAAACCCCAGGAAACTTTTTTTAAGTAGAAACACATGTTTCTCTAACTAAAATTAATTTAGAAAAGCTACCACCTCTTTTTCCTCAAAGACTTAGATAACAAAAATTTGATCAACAACTTTCAAGGTTTTTTGAGATATTTAAGAAGCTTACAAATAATCTTCTTTTTGTAGAGGCTTTAGAACAAATGCTTAGTTATACCAAATTTATAAAAGAAATTTTAAACAAAAAGAAAAAGTTTGAAGACTATGAGACTGTTGCACTTAGTGAAGAATGTAGTGCAATAATTCAGAAAAAGCTTCCTCAAAAGCTTAAAGACCTTGGTAGCTTCACCATACCAATGGCAACTGGAGAAAAATTTTGTGGAAAAATCTTATGTGATATAGGAGAAAACATTAATCTCATGTCATTATCTATCTTTACAAGGTTAGACTTAGGAGAGACTTCTCCTACTACTGTAACCCTTCAGTTAGCTGATTGACCTATTACTCATCCTAAAAGACTTATAAAAAATATACTTGTTAAGGTGGATAAATTTATCTTCCTTGTTGATTTCATTGTATTAGACATGAAGAATATAAAAAAATTCCTATTATTTTGGGGAGACATTTCCTTGCAACCGAACGTGCAATATAAATGTCCAAAAAGATGAACTAATCATCAGAGTTAATGACCAAAAAGTTACATTTAATGTACTTAAATTAATGAAGTGTCCTGACAAAGGAAAGAATGTGAAATGCTATAGAATGGACATTATTGATTAATGATTGTTAATCATATTCAAGAAAGATGTAAAGTCATACCAGAACAAAAAGATGAAGTCATCTTAGTTCAGGAAGAACTAAAAAACAAAATTGAGAGTATTTTAAAGGATAAATCAAATGCTATAAACACTGAGGACTTAAATGATGTTCAAGAAAACTTTGAAATTTTAGATACTAGTGAGAATAACACTCAAGACTCAAATTATGTTCAGGAAAACTTTGAAATTTTAGATACCTCTGATTGCATCTATTGAACATGAGATGAAAGTTCTCCCTACTCATTTAAAATATGCATTTTTGGGGAACCATCAACTTTACCAATTATTATTTTCTCATATTTAACTGTAGAACAAGAAGAAAAATTATTAGAAACAATGAGAAGTTATAAAAAATTCTCTATGTAAACATTAACTAATATTAAAGGAATCAGTCCTTCAATCTGTATGCATGGATTTTTAATGGAAGATAACCATAAACCTAGGGCAGATCCTCAAAGAAGATTAAATCTAATTATGAAAGAAGTGGTAAAGAAAAAATTTTTAAAGTGGATAGATGCGGGAATTATTTATTCAATTTCAGACAGTTCTTCGATTAGTCATATTTACTCTGTTCCCAAGAAAGAAGGAGTAACAGTAGTCGTTAGTGAAACGACTGAATTAATTCTAACAAGTCAAGTTATTGGATGACAAATTTTTAACGATTATAGAAAACTCAACTTTGTCACTAGGAAAGATCACTTTCCTTTACCTTTCACAGACCAAATGTTGGATAGACTAGCTGGGCACCGCTATTTCTACTTTTTGGATGGATATTTTGGGTACCACAAAATACTTATTGTTGTCGAGGATCAAGAAAAGATGGCATTCATTAGTCCTTATGGGACTTTAGCTTTTAGAAGAACGTCTTTCAATTTATGCAACACACCTACAACTTTTTAAAGGTGTATGAAGTTTATTTTTTGCGACTCAATTGAGAAACGATTGGAATATTTTATGAATGACTTCTCAGTTTTTGGAACCTCTTTTGATTCATGTTTAGATCATTTAGCAAAGGTTCTAAGACACTATGAAGAAACAAATTTTGTTCTCAATTAGGAAGGATGTCAATTTATGGTTGTACGGGGATTATGTTAGGACATAAGATTTTTGAAAATGACATGGAAGTAGATTCAACAAAGCATCAAGTTATAGTTTAATTACAAACTCCATTATAGTAAAAGGACTAAGAAGTTTTTTGGGACATGCTGGGTTTTACAGGAGGTACATTAAAGACTTTTCAAAAAATGTTAAGCCTATCTTTTAGAAAAATATACGAATTTTGATTTTGATGATAAATGCCTGAACACCTTCAACTTATTAAAGGAGAAATTAATTACTACACTCATCATTGTTTCACCTAACTGGGAGAAATCATTTGTGTTAATATGTGGTGTAATTCATTATGTTGTTTGAACTATTTTAAGACAGAAATATGATAAGATTTTGAAAGTTATATATTATGTTTGTAAAAGTCTTAATAAGCTCAAATTAATTACAGAACAATTGAAAAAGAGTTATTGCCAATAATATATGCTTTTGATAAATTTAGACCATATCTTATCAGATTCAGATGTATTGTGCATACTGATCATTCTGCTATTAAATATCTTATCAGATTAATCAGATGGGTCCTTTTACAAGAGTTTGATTTTCAGGTTGTGGATAGGAAATGCACTGATAATCAAATTGACGATCATTTGTCGAGACTTCAACAGGGAAATAATGAAAACATTGATGCTGACATAAATGAAATTTTGTTTGATGAACTATATGTTGTTGCTGCGTGGCATCTACCATAGTATGCAGATTTAGTTAACTATTTAGTTAGTAGCATCTTAAGAAAAAGTTCATTCACAATGTAAGATTTTACTTTTGAGATGACCCTTATTTATATAAGAAATGCTGAAACTTAGCTATTTGAAAATGTGTATCTATTATAGAAACCCAGAAAATTATTCAAAAATGTCAAAAATCTGATTTTGGGGGACATTTTAAGGCTGCATTTAAAATTTTACACTCAAGATTTTTGTCCTACATTGTTTAGAGATGTTAATACTTATGTAAAAGTTTGCGATCGACGACAGAGAATAAACAATATTTCTAAAAGAAGAAATGCCTCTAAATTTTACTTTGGAAGTTGAAATATTTAATGTATGGGGTTTAGATTTTATGGGACCATTTGTACAATCTTCAAAAAAAAATTACATCTTATTATTAGTGGATTAATTGTCTAAATGGATTTAAGCTGTTGCTTTACTCCATTGTGATGCTGTGAGTGTTTCAAAATTTTTAAACAAAAATTTTTTTTCTAGAGTTGGAATGCTAAAAGTGATCATTACTGATGGGAGAAGTCACTTTAAGAATTTTAGAATTAGCACATTTTTGGCAAAATAGGGAATTATACATTGAATTACCGCAACTTATCACCTCAGTCTAGTGGTTTAGCAAAAGTATCTAATTGTGAATTAAAAGAATTTTGGAAAAAACTGTAAATCCTAATATAAGTGAATGGTATGCTAGATTTGATTATGTATTATGGGCTAATAGAACTGCTTATAAAACTTTTATAAAAATGTCACCATATAGGCTCATATTTGGAAAAGCTTGTCACTTACCTGTTGAATTAGATCATACAGCTTTTTGGGCGACAAAGAAATTTAATTATAATTTAAAAGATGCTGGTGATAAACAATTGTTGTAATTAAATGAGCTCGAGGAAATTAGGAATGAAACTTATGAAAATGTCAGAATTTATAAATAAAAGATGAAATATTGGCATGATCAGAAGATTTTAAGAAAAGCTTTCGAGCTTGGACAAATTGTTCTGTTATACAATATGAGATTTAAATTATTTCCCGAAAAACATAACTTTAGGTGGATGGGGTTATTTATTGTGATAAAAGTATATCCTTTTGGGGTTGTGAATATTAAATATCCAAAAATTGAACGAATAATTAAAATAAATGGGCATAGATTGAAACCTTATATTGGTGAAAACATGCCTTCTCATAAAGAAATCTTGATGCAGGATCAGTCCGAGTAAAATGATGCCCGCTGACAATGTTAAACCAAGTGTTTGGTGGGAGGCAAGCCACTATATTTTTGTGGACTGATTTATGTTTTTTAGGGTTGTAGTAACGAGTCTTACTAAAGTTAATGAAACATGTTAAAACACTATTTGAAGATTTAAACAAGATTGGGACTTAAAAAAGTGGACATTAGGCAAAACAGTGCTTACTAAGGCACTAGCGCCTTGCGCTTAAACGCCAGCACCCAGTAAAACTGGCGCGTAGGCGCTAGAATCCGGCTCCTAGGGGCCACAATTTCTGGACGTGGGAAAAACCCCCCAATACAGTTTTTACTTAATCCTTTCTAATTAAACTGTCATATTTTTGTCCCCAATCATCCGAAGTTCGAAAAATAGACCTAATAGAAAACGTTAAGAGGGAGTTTCAGTTCTTTAGTTTATTTGCTTGCATCCATGGAGATTAAAAATAATGGTAAAGCTAATGGAGATAAGTTTATGCACAAAGATGCTCAAACGTATTTCAATGTGTTTTTGGCGCTGAGTTTGGAAAGAATAATGAGCAAATTGGGAAAGATTGAAGAGGATCTATCACTTCTGCACAACAAGTTGAACGAGATGTATCATCAGTACGAGCACTTAGAGTGGTAGATGAGACTCTAATTTACTCACATGGCGTGCTATTAGGATTATCAGGTAATCATGTACAACAAAAATAATTTGATTAACGAAAAAATGCCTATGGAATTTCCTCGTGCTCCTTTCTTCCACACGTTTGATCACAACTATTTAATATCGAAGAAGGGGGATGAAAATGAGGTCAACAAGGGCGGATATTTGGAAGGAATCTAGAGTTTGACTGCAAGTTTGTGTCAACTTTAAGAATCAATGTATTGTGTCCTGCGTTAATTAATATTTGAATGTGGGTTTGTTCCTTTTAGTTTCTAGTGTTGTATTCTTATTTGGTGTATGTTGTACTATCACTCAGTGATTATTAATGAAAATATGTTTGTGAAAATCATTTGTTAGAATGGTGGAATCAATCTTGGATTGAAAATTATAATTGAATAATTGGAAGTTAGAAGATGTTGGGGAGATCATAAATATGAGGCTTGATATTAAATTAATGAGAAATTTTGGTTTAACGGCCTTAAAATTATTGTGTTACGCATTAAAATCAAACCATTAAAAATTTCGGGTCTGGTACCTAGGCGTCAGAACTGGCACCTACGTGCCAGACTTTAGAACAACAGGGTGCTAGACGCTGAAACCAGCGCCTAAGCGTCGGGCGTTGGTTCAACCGAACAGGACGAAACACCTATATTTCACGATTTAGACTGAGCCCAAGCCATTTTCAACACATAAGCTTCATCTTCTTCTTCTTCTTCACGAAAACAGGTCCTAGGGCTCTTCCTTATGCTTAAATCTTCAAGATTTTGGACTTTTAACCACTGGATTTCATCTTCTTGAGGTTAGATCTTCATTTTGGCATAATTATTTTGTGATTTTACCATAGATTTTCTCACACCTAGAGTGGAGCCCAAATATAATAAATATTTGGATTGTGTGGTGAAAAATCCATGGATTCAAGCCACATTTACTTGAAAGAACTTGAAAAAAGCCATTAATCTTATTTCCAAAATTTGTTAGAATTTTTTTTTGAATTTTTAGATGGCTCCTAAAATGAAACAAGGAAAGAGAAAAGAGACTTTTGACCACGCAAAGTTCGTAAATATCTAAGTACAAATTTGTTATAACTAATTTGAATTTTTAAGGAAGTTCATTGCAGAGCAAAGTTTTTTTAGACCCAATGGTGCCATTGAGATTGTGATCGTAGCTTAGCACTTGGAGAACTTCTGTTATTTCACTATCGTAGTTGTTATTTCTGTGGTACAAGAATTTTATGCTAATTTTCTGGAAGCTTCTGATGATGAGATATTTTTTTGAGGAAAAAGGTTAACTATACTTCTGAGCGGATAAATATGGTGTATGGTCTACCTCCTGCTATGGATTGCTTCTATTTCGAGTATACACTATCTGAAGTAGAGTTAGACAGGATTATTGCTTATCTGACTGAATGGACGTGTAGCCTGGAAGATCCGAAATGATCATAAGGTAAATTTTTCTTCTTCCATGCTCAATGTCACCTCACAGGCCTAACATTATTTTATTTCAGCCGGCCTCCTTCCTTCTAACCATTTGAGCCAAGTGACACGAGAAAGAGCCATCATGAGCTACTTCATCCAAGAAATGAAACCTATTGATACTGGCTCTTTTATTTTTTAGACTATCAATGCTTCTGCCAAAGCTGGTACTACTGCATGTCAGAGTTTTTCTTCATTGGTTTTTACTACTTGCAAAGACTCCGGAATAAAGTTTGATGCTTGGGAAGAGTAGTTAAAGCCACTTTAGCCTATCAAAAAGGATATTATTGATGTATATGGACGACCTAGAGGTAGAGCTCCTGATGCACCATCTATTTTTACTTCTCGTCCTTCTACTTCTAGACCTTCTACTTCTACTGCTACTGAACCTTCACTCGGTTTTTGGGACGTGTTGAATGAGAGGTACTTAGTGCATCAGTCAGAAATGCTTATGATACAAAGCAGTATGGAAGATATAGACATCAAATTCGATCATATGACAAAATATGTACATAGGAAGAGTGATTACGATGCGACATATGACGAGACATTAGTAAAATTTTTGAAAGGAGATCATTCAATTGAGTTTCCTACATTCCCTCAATTTTCTCCATATGAGAACCACAAATCCATTGATGAAGATATACCCTTTGATGATGGGAGGAGGAGGATTAGATTAAACATACTTTTCTGTAGAGATGTGAATTTTAGATCCTTCTTATTGTGGACTTTTGATGTATGTTTTATGTAGAACCACTTTATGTACTTTTATTTTTACTACTGTATTTGCTCCTATTTATCTAGTTTACTTGTGTGATTGAGTAGTCTTTTTTATTGTGAATTTTCATGATCTACATGTTTTAATTGAGATTTTCTACTACTCAAAACCTATTTTTACTGATTGTACCTATAGTATTCCATGTGAAAAACTTTAAAATTTTTTCTCACTTCATACTTAATATGCATAGAAATGTTTTAAATTATTTAAAATATTAAGTTTATGGGAAGGGAGAATAACTTTTTTAAACTAAACTTTATTTGTCCTCAAAAACTATATTTTAAAATTATTTTAACATAGTCTGTGATATGTGGTGTAAACATTAGAAGACTATTTTTTTATCCTATAATGTTATAATAGTCTTAAGTAAAACTTTCGAGTAGCAAGGGGTAGTTCAAAAGTTAAGGTGTTTGGTATGAAAGTTTAGGATTATGCTTTTACTATCTTGAGTAGAGAAATTGTATTTTTGAAATGCTAAGTAATCTTAGATACACATTTAAAAAAGAATTGAAGACTCTACGAAAAATCATTTTTAAACTAATACACATTATTAAGTGAAGACCTGTGTTGGATTTTTAGCTTTAGGAAGAGGATAATAAAGTTCAAAATCATTAAAGACTATTCAGATATAGTAATCCTCACATAAAATGAAAAGAAAAAGTAAGTATTAAAAATATTCTGAAAGAAAAAATAAAAATAAAAATAAAAAAAGCAAAAAACAAAAAGAAAAATATGTGAGGAGAAGCTTGAGAAAATGCCTAATCAAAAGTTGGTTTCACTTGAATCAACTTAAAGGAAAATATTTATTTACATTTCTAAGTTTATTTAAATCTTTAAGTATTGGTATCTTTACAAGTAGAGTTCTCATAAAATTCTTTTATTTTAATTTTTCTGAGACTTCTAAGTATGAAAAATTACAATTATTTTTAAAATGAATAGAAAATTCAAAATTCCTAAAGTTGAGTATTGAATATTCTTATATCTTGGTACTAACCTAAATTATTAAAAAATTTTCTTAAGCTCTACTATCACATTTTTATGATAAAACTTATAGGAATTTTTAAGTGAAACCCACAATCACATGTTATAATATTTTTTTTAGTAAAAGGGTTACTTGAGGACAAGTAATGTTTAAGTATGGGGGAATTGATGAGTCTTAAAATTATTGATTATATATGCACAATTTATACCAATTTTTTAGGATATTATGCTTTAAAGAAAAGTATTTTTTTTTGTTTCAGGTGCAAGAAAAAGAGTTTAAAAGCAAAAAAGAGCAAAAATTTATCAAAAAGAAGCAAAATGGGTCGAATTAAGACAATTTCCAAAAACAACCGAATTGGCGCCTAAGCATCAGATGGAAATCGAGGCTAGCGACTATGTGCAAAAGTTTGGCGCCTAAGCCCCAGAAACGGTTACACTTTTATTCATTAAATTTGGACCAATTTTTTAAAAAAATGTATGAAGCAACCCTTTGTGATTTTTGAAGTTTTATATTTTGGGATTAATTCTGGACAAAAAAGGAGTCTTGGACTCATTTTGAGAAAGAGAGGAACTCATATAGAGTGGGCAACCACCATAGCGAGTCTTTGTGAATCTTTGAGATTTCTGGAGTATTATGAGTCTTGTAAGAGTTTTGTAGTGTTAGAGAAGTCAGGGAACTTCAGAGGAGTACTTGAGAAAACATTTGAGATAAGTATTTGTATATTTTCTTTTGTTTCTTGGATTTGAGTTTTATAAATATGTTTTGTTTTGATATCCCCATGAATTCTGAGTAGTTTTCCTCTTTCTCCTTGCAATAAGAAGTAATTATGTGGTGGATTTGATTTATTTAGGACTTCTTTTATTCCAAAAATTTGTGATGGTATTTTCATCGATTCTTCATTTACTTTGTAAATTGGTCTTTTTTTTGTTAAAATTAGTTGAGAAACTTATAGACCCGAGAGGGCTAAGTTTAGGAAACTTGTAAGGATAATTTGAGGTAATGTGATTTTGCCACCATTAGGAAGGAAGGAATTAGTCCAGCAACTCAGTTTTGTGGTAATTTAATCCAAAATCTCATCAAAATGGATTTGTTTTTTGCTTCCTTGTAAGAGCTGAACTCCCAAATACTTGAAAAGTGTAGAAGTGGTGGTAAAGCCTGTATAATCTTGTACACAAATCTTCGAATGAAACTTTTCTCTATTGCTAAAAAAAATGACATTTTCCCGTATTAAAGGTCATGCCAGGCACTCTTGAAAATGCTACAAACATTTGAGAACATGTTTAACAATAGGTATGGCGGCATAGAAAAAACCACAACATCATCTGCATATGCCAGGTGAGTGACTCCAACATTAGATCTATGGTTGAAATTGAGGTGTGCTGATTGCATGAAAGTATGATTCAACACTCTAGAAAGATAGTCAAAGGCTAATGTGAAAACAATGGGGAGAGAGGATCTCCTTGTTTCATGACTCTAGTGGCCTGGAAAAACTAAGTGCCTGGCCATTAATCAAAACTGAATGAGCATTGATCTTTAATCATCTTAGAATGAGCAGAAAAAACTCTGGAAGAAAACCTCATGTCATTAGTGTTTCAATAATGAAATCCCAATTGATGGTATCATATGCTTTTTTTAAGTTCAATTTATATATGATATTTCCACCTCTACACGGCTTATCCAAATCAAGCAGTAGTTCTTGAGCAAGGAGGGCATTATCTGCAAATTAAGAAGGGGAGAAGTGGCTGTAGCGCAAACAGGAATTTTACTGATGAGTTTACTGATCACACAGGTTAAACTTATTGGTTTGAAATGCTCCCACCTGTTGTTCTCAAAAGATATGGGAATGAGGGTTGTGTTGGAACAAGAGAAATACTTGGGAGGGTCCAAGCGTTAGAAGAAGCTTTGGATAACAACTATGACATCTAGTTTAATCTGAGCTCAAGCTTTTTTTGCAACAGTTAGCTATGAAACCTTCAGAGCCAGCTACCTTACCAGAATTAATGGAGTGAATAACAAGCCAAATTTTCTCCTCAGAGGGTGGAAGTATGAACAAGACCTCTGGTGTAGAGCTTGTCAGCAGTGAATAGATCTGACTTGCAAGGAAATCTGGGAAAGGTGGGAGATGTAAGCACAGTTTGAAAATACTGGACAGCATTCTGAGTAATCTCTATGGAGTCACCAAGCCATCTACCACTCTCACTTTAAACTTAATGGGTTGCGTTACATCTCCTCTTGAAATTGATGCAGGCAAGGTAATATTTGTTGTTACTATCCCCATCCACAAATTTGGTCACAATAACTTTCTGTTTGAAAAGGGTTTCTTTCCAAGAGGTTACCATAAGCACATGTTTATTGGAGCAACCTCCTCTACTTGACCTGATTCAAATGCTTTCTCAAGAGACCCCACCTCTAACTCAGCCTCTCCACTTTAGTGAAAATTTCCCGAAAGCTTGACCTATTCCAATGAGTAAGGGCCTTCCCTAACTTTTTATGCAGTAACCAAAGCTGAATCCAGAGGTTTTGATGCTAAATACCCTGCCAATGTTGAGAGATAACCTGTGTGAAATCAGAGTGTGCATATCATATATTTTGATATCTCAAAGGAGATCTACCATTTTTTCACAACCACTAAAATAGTGATGAGTAATGACATACGACCAAACCCAGTCATATCAAATGGTGAGTAGAGCTATGGAGAAAATTTTGAAACCTATTTTCGGCATAATTTTAGGGGGGTCGTCCTGTGGAAGCGTCGGTCACTGGAATTAGAATCTCGTCGGCCGATTCGGGGGGACATTTAATGTATATATATATATATATATATATATATATATATATATATATATATATATATATATATATATATATATATATAGTTTATAAAAATATAAAATTAAACTGATCTCATATTTTTCATAGTTTAAATAAAAGAGCGCTGCACCTTAGCTATGCATCCCTCTCAAAAGATGAACACATGGCTTGATTGTGAGGCTCAATCAAATAAATTAAGAAATATATGACATTCGGTTGGCCTGCTAAACCATTTTATTATAAGCCGACAAGTTCCCCTTATTTAATATGAAAAATTAAATAGGGTTTATATTAAACTAAGTTCTTGAAAATTTTAATAAAGGCAAGCCCTTATAGTTAATTACATCTTAGATAACCGAAGTTACCTAAGAAAACTCTCGATAAAAATTAGGGGATATATCTTCAAGAAGTTTAATGGAATATGACTTTTCAACGAGATCAGACGAAGATGTGTGAAATGGGAATAACTCGAATTTAGAACATATTATGGAATCCAAAGGAAGAGAGACTATAGGATGTCACAGATCTTGAGAAGAATCTCTGTGACTTCCAAAAATATACTATGGTTTGGTTTCAATTTAGAGAAGAAATATTTGAATGTTTCATCCTACTAGTTTTATTAATTAGAGCTTACATTCATCTGAAACGATCACACAGATAGCCTGAAAGATGTGAGGATTTAGATCGTGACGAATGACAACCTTGGAATCCTAAAATAGGTTAAGACTTATATTATATAACAGAGTCATGCAAAAGCCTAAAGAAAAATTGAGGATGTATGTTGCACTAGGCGAACAACCTTGAAGTATTGTGGCTTGTTATTTAATTCTACAAAATGATTTAGCTGGTGTAGACATATTTTGCTGTTGAAGATGGTCGTGCTACCCACAATGCTATCTTCAAGCTTGTCATCGTGGCGAGTTTAAGTTTTCTAATGTGTCAAATCAAGTAATTTCTAAGGTTATATTTATTTAAATATTATGGGGAATGTTAAAGTTGATTAGAGTGATACTGGTTAGAATCCTATAATTCTCTCGTTCCGGTACTACTATTTTTCTTCAGATTCACTTAGTCCAAATGAATTTACTAAATTAAACTTAAAGAGTTCTGTACTTTCATTTAGACTGTGGGAAATCTCGTTAGCAACCGTAGGTTACCTCCTTCGAGAGATTCTCAATTATCCGATAGAGATGTTTTAATTTAGTTGCAATTTTTGTTTAATTTTTTTTTGTGATTAAATTTTGAGTTGTCTTATATTTTGACTGTTGTGGCGGTGAATTTTATCTTGTTTAATTTTTAAAATTATTTTTTTCCTTTTTTTTGACATGTAGGGTGACCTTAAGCATGCAAGCAGCAAACAAGAGGTACGAAAAGGTAAATGCAATAACTTAACAAGCGTACCTATCGATTCTTTCCGCTCCTCCACTTGAAAGGTTTGTTTTGGCAATATGTGTATAATTTTGCAAGGAATTCAATTTGCAGGAGTAGATGAAGCTATAGCTACCAAACCCCAAGTTATGACTTTATTGAGTCTCAGAAGATCTTAGTGGATGATTTTAGAACAAAATATAGCAAGTTCAATTTGCCCTTCCAAATATTCAAGAGATTAGAAAGTGCTCGGAGCATAACCCTGAATCACTTTGAAGATTTCTTGAAATATTTTGAGTTCATTTTGAACTTATCATATTGTTTTATTAATCATCCAAGGTTAAGCTAAGATTATCCCATTTCTCAAGGAAACTTGATGTTTTATTTATCCCGAGGCTAGGACACTCAATTAATCAATTAATATTTCATTTAAGAGTTATGTGGGTGGGTGCCCTTAAGGCAGATCTGAGTCATTAAAGGTTTTGGTACCCACAGTTAAAATTGGGCTTGTAGTGTAGAAAAGAAGAAAAACAAATGATAATCATCAATCATGTTATCTTTTAAATCCAATTAAATGAGTTTAAATGTCAAGTCTAGATCACTACCAAGCCCGGAATAGTCATAATAGATGAAATGACAACTAGCAAAACTTTGATTTAAATGACATGCATTCTTATTGAAAGATCACATTGTCATCAATTATGGACTTAAAATTAATGAAATATTATCTTCCTAATTGGAACCCATCACTTGAGAAACATTTAATTTTGATTGACTTCCAAGTCAAGATAATTAAGGAAATTACACTTTTATTCTTATTATAGAAAAGTTGGCAAGTGAGTTCTACCTTTTAATCTCATTGTATTTCAATCACCCAAACATGTTCATTAGGATCAAAATCACCCATTTTCTCTTTGTTAATCCTAAATTTTGATTAGGGCACCAAAATCTAAAATTACTCATTTGACTTTGGGGCTCTTCACCTCATAACTCATTAATCAAAATTCAAATGGCTTTGAAAATTTTTAGAGTGTCCTATCCATGGATCAATTAAAACATAAGAGGAGAAAATATGGAATTTCAAAATTTAATTTAGTTTAAATAATTTTTTAAGTTTATAAAATAGTATTTTCAGAATTGATTTACTTAACTATCTAAAATAAAGTTTTTATTCATGAGAAAATTATTAGAGGTCCCCATAGGTTAGAGAAGTACTTAGAAAAAATTCCATGATTTTTTTTTTAAATTAACTCTTTGTCATTATTATTTGATTATGAAACAATTTTAATGATTTAATTAAAAGAAAAATAATGTTTTAATTATCAAAATTATCTTTATATTTTTATTGAACCTCTCCGAGTTCTCGAAGAACTCAGAGAAACAAATTTTGTATTTTTATTATTTTTTAAATTTATTTATTATAATTATTTTAATGGGAAAATAAAAATAATTCATTTTTAAGCTCTTAAAAATTTATTTTTAACTTAGAAAAATTAGGAAAAATATCCTAATAAGTTCTAAGTGATCAGGGAGTAATTAGGCATATTTTGAAGTATTTTGGTTTTTTTAAGATTATTAATTATTTTTAGTTGTTTTAAACTCAAAATAAAGCTCAAAAATCATGTATTTTCTCAAAAAAAGATTTTTTTTCCTAAGTGCCTTTGATCACAAGAAAGTCAGAAAAAAACTTTTCATAATTTTCCAAGTATATTTGATTTAATATAATAAAAAAATACAAGGTTTCTTAAAAAATCAACTTTAGTGCTCAAGCTTAATCAAATTAATTTTAAAGTTTTACAGTAGGTGAACATGATTTTTATACACAATGTTGAATTAATTTTATCAAATTTTTATTAGTATTTAATTTACATAAATTAAAGCAAGATATATGCATTTAATTAACTATAGAAATGTACAGACTAATTCAAATCATCATGACATTTTTTCTAAGCTTCTCTGACCATAGGAAATCTACTAAAATTATTCTTATAATTTTCTAAGTGGTATTTTAATTTATATAATTAAACTAAGTAATAGCTATTCTAGCTTGAAAATTAAGGTTAGAAGCATAGAGAAGCCCTGTGATCTTAGAAAAATCAGAGAACATCCCCTCTGTCATAAGGAATGAACCCTAAAAGTTTTAAGCCATGGTGAGCAATGTTTTATCATAATGAATTAAAATGCTCTAGAGAGTATTTAATTCAATAAAAATTAGAGAGTCAACAAATAATTTTTATTTTTAGTCCACCTTATTTTCCTCTGTTCACAGAGCAAGAGGGTATCTTTATTTTATTTTAATGATTTTTCTAGAGAAATATATGGATTTTTGAAGTTCAAGCATTTAAATAAATTCAAAAAACCCATATTTTTCTACTTAAACCAGTCAGCGCCACACCATCCTCATCCGCTCTGAACTTTACACGTGGCGCTCTGACATTTGATGCCCCAGTCACCTCTGCTGCCACGCGGCCTGCTTTTTCGTTCTAAGAGTTCGTTCGACTTTATCTCCTCCGTCCATTGAATAAAAGTGCGATCAGACAACTCTCCTTCATCATCTCCAAGTGACCTAACTCATGAGTCGTTCACGCTAAAGCCTTAAAATCTCGAGCTAGACTCAACCAAATCACATGGGGATTTTCCTAACCTTTCATCTACTCAAGACAAACATATCTATACGGTTTATATGGTATGAAATACAGTAAATGTGTGTGGAGAATCAAAATAGGCTCGGATTTGGGTTGAGGTTCAATACCTTTGTCTGAGAAGGGATGCCTCAACCAGATGGTTATACCAGCTTTGAACGGACCCAACGAACCTTCAGATAAAGTCCTAGGCCCTGGTGAATTGTCTAGATATGATTTCGATCAAACTCAATTTCAAGTGTTGGTCTAGAGCTATGTTAGAGGCTATTTAGGATGGGGCTTTTGTAGGGAATTAACTTCTCTCACTGTGGTGATGGTGTATGCACAATTAATTGGAGTTTGGTGGACTGTGGATGTGTGGAGAAATTTGTTCTGGTTCGAGCTGAA
>NEWO01000006.1:2722611-2738857 GCA_003013225.1 Phalaenopsis aphrodite
CAAAGTTGGCCTGGACACTTTCAGATTTTTCCTAATTGGCGCCCAATTCTAGAAAATATTGGGAAATTTCTAATATTTTATAATCTTTTGCAAATATGAAGTACAATTCAGAACCACAACCATTCCCTTAGGTTTGATGTTGTCATACTTTACTTGGTTTCTGCACATCCATAGGAACCAAGCAACAACACAGGGAATGATTATTAAATTAGCATCCAACCATTCCATCCAACACCCCAAAAAATATTGCGAGCTGACTTTCAGAGTATCAATGTTGAGTTGCTTTTAATAGATCAGACCATACTCTCTGGGAGAAACTACAAGAAAAGAACAATTGATCCAGACTTTCTTCAGCTTTACTGCACAAAAAACAGCATGAGGGTCCCCTAAGCCCTTTCATCTTCAAAATTTCATCAATAGGTAGTATGTATTTCTACAACCTCCAACAAAAAAAAGACATGGAAGGTGTTAACCACTTTTCCCAAATCATTTTCCCCACTTGACAGGTTGCCATTTATATAATTATTGGAAAACATAAGCAGACATTTTTTGTAAGGAAGCCTATATAGTAATGATTCTATCTTTCTGAACAAGATTGATTTTTGTTTTCTTAACCCAATATATTTGCTCTTCAGTTAGGATGGTAGCCAACAAATTGCAATTCCGCTGATTATCAGTCCAGAATTCCTTCACCTTTGTCATTGAGTTTGGATTGTAGGTGTGTAGTCTCTCCCCATTCCAAACCCAATTATCCAGCCAGAAATTTACTTGCCCTACTCCAAGCTCCCAAATAAATAGATCCTCAGCTTTATGTCTAACCTTCAAAAGTTTAGTCCACAGCCTAGAATCACCCACTTTCTTCTTAGCCATGGTGGGATGTACTGTCCTACAATACTTCCCCTTCATAAACATTGCCCAGAGACTATCTTGTGCTCTAAACTTTATCCATAGTTTGCATAGATTGATGACACTGAGCTGCTGAAAATCTTTAAAGCCTAAACCTCCTGCAATTAAAGGTTTACAGAGTTTTTTCCATGCTAACCAATGGAATTGTTTCTTCTGTCCAGCCCACAGAAATTTGTTAAAAATTCTGCCTAGCCTTATTTGAGTTCCTTTCTTCATGGTAAGCATTTGAAGAGCATAGGAAGGGATGGAAGTTAAGATGATTTTAAGGAGGACGATTCTACCTCCATTAGAGAGGAAGTAATTAGTCCAACATTGTAGTTGTTTTTGAATTTGATCAATAACACCATTGAATTGAGTTTGCTTGGTTCTCGCTTTGATTAATTGGACACCAAGATAGTTGATTGGTAGAGAAGCCTTGCTGAACCTAGTGTGCTGTGCAATCCATTGCTTAATCTGTGGAAGATTGTTTGAGCTAGTAAAAATTTGACATTTTTGTTTGTTAAGATGCGTACCAGAAGTTTCTTGGAAGTGTGTAAGACCTTGGTAAAGAGCCTTCATAGCAGTCTTGGTAGCCTTGGAGAAAATGATAATATCATCTGCATAGGATAAATGACTCACACCAATGTTGGATCAATGCTGATAGACTAAACGAGGAGATGAGGCAAACATATGATTTAGAAGCCTAGAGAGATAATCCATAGCAAGAATAAAGATAGTTGGTGACAAAGGATCTCCTTGTTTAATTCCTCTAGAGGCAGTGAAGAAACCTTCACTTTTACCGTTAATTAAGATAGAGTGGTTGTTACAACAAAGCCACCTTCTTATCAGATTGATATTCCCCTAAGAAACCACTAGCATTTGAGGTATCCAAGATAAAATTCCAATTAATAGTATCATATGCATTCTGAATATTTAATTTCAGAATGAGATTGCTGCCTCTACATTTTCTATCAAGGTCTAGCAATAGCTTCTGTGCTAAAAGAATGTTATCAAAGATTTGTCTTCCTTTCACAAATGCCACCTGATTATTGCTGATAGGCTGCTGGAGGTGAGGTTGAAGCCTGTTGCTAATAATCTTACTGATTACTTTAGACATGACATTTGTTAGACTGATAGGTTTGAAGCCTCCCTACCCAACCCTTCTGGAAATTTTGGGAATCAAAGTTATAGTGGAAGCTGTAAAGTATCTAGGGGGATTAGTACCTTTAAGGAAGCTATGCACAACATCAACAACCTCCCCACTGATGATATGCCAAGTAGTCTTATAAAATTTTGCCAATGAAGCCATCAGAGCCTGCCACCTTATGGTTATCTATAGAGTCCATTGCAGCTTTAATTTCTCCTTCCATAGGAATCCGATTAAAATCCAAACTTTGTACATAATCATTGCACTCAGAGAAAAGGTCCATCTTGATTTGAGCTCTCTCGCAGACTAATCCTTAAAGATATTTTGAAAATTGTTAACAGCATCATGGGAAATATTCTCAACATCAGTCACTAACATACCATTAGAATCCTGTATGGATAGAATCATGTTATTTTTCCTTCTAAAGTTAATACAAGCATGGTAATAGCTTGTGTTTATATCTCCTTCAATAAATCTGGTGATAGAAACCTTTTGTTTCAGAAAACATTCAGTATAGTTGATTTGCATTAACAGTTCTTCACTAGCTTTATGAAGGTCAGCTTCAGAATTCAATTCCATTTGAAAATTCTTTTCCATGTTCATAACTTTACTTTAGGCATTAATCAAGTTCTCATGTATATTGCCAATAGTCCCAATTCCACTTCTTCAGATGAGCTGCCACTTTCTTCTGAAGATTCCACAGTTTTATCCATGGATTAGAGTTACCTTCAGCCCTCCAAACCCTATAAACTTCTTCAACAAAATGAGGATGAAGAGTCCACATGTTTTGGAATCTGAATGGAGCTTTGTTTGTCTTTTCAACATTTTGGATAGTACAATGCAGAGGCATGTGGTCAGAACCTGCCATAACCAAATGAGTAATGATAGTGAATGGGAAGGTTTGAACACATTTAGAGTTACCTAGCATTCTATCCAGCCTTTCACATACGGCACCCCTCCTCCAAGTGAAGTTTGGACCTTGATATCCCAAATCAAACAAATCAGCCTCAGAAAGAAAATCATTGAATCTATTAATTGTAGAAATAGTAGGTGGTCTACCACCTCTTCTTTCACCAAGAGAGGAAATACAGCTTAAGTCACCCCCCAAAATCCAAAAGGAGTTTACAGATTGTCCAATGTGAGTTAACTCATTCCATAAGGTGACTTGATTATTAGCAAGTCTACTGGCATAAATGAAGGTGGCATAGCCAACTTGAGCTCCAATATAGAATTAGATGTGAATAAACTGAGAATGATTTACCAAAACAGACCATTGAAGTTCAGCTCTAGAAAAGAGCCAAATTTTGTTGTTAGAATCAGAGAAATGATCAAAATGAGGGAACTTCTTCTGAATTTTTTGAGAATTTTTAGTAACCAAAGTTTCTAAAATGGCAAAACACCATACTTTATGAACTCTCACAAGATTTTTTAATCTCTTGAGAGAAGAGAGGTGAGGAAAACCCCTAATATTCCAAACAAGGAACTTTATCATTGAGGGAAGGTCCTGTCTTTCCCCCTAGTCCTTGGATGGTGATCCACTATAGATGGGCCCTCCAAAGGCTGTTTAAAATCTAACTTGCCTTTTTTTTTCTTTTTATTGCTTTTTTGAACTTACCAATCTTCAGTTAAGACATCTGTCAAACTGTTAATTGTCTGGTCTTCAACCTTAATTGGATTAATACTAATGAAGCTGTCATCTTGTATTACATATTCCTTCATATTTCTGTTAATACAAATAGCTTCCTCATGCTCCCCAACAATAGTATTTCCAGCATCAACAACAGTAGCAGCAGCTGCCACTTCCATTCCATCTTTCTCTGCTGGA
This sequence comes from Phalaenopsis aphrodite, assembly GCA_003013225.1. Classification (NCBI taxonomy): domain Eukaryota; kingdom Viridiplantae; phylum Streptophyta; class Magnoliopsida; order Asparagales; family Orchidaceae; genus Phalaenopsis; species Phalaenopsis aphrodite. Next base: position 2,726,469 of record NEWO01000006.1, read on the forward strand.
CTAGAAGTATCATTTCTGTCCCCAACAGGTCTTCTTTTAGGTGGAGGATGTAATCTATAGCACCTTTCCACATTATGTCCAAACATTTTACAATGTTGGCAATATACTGGTTTCTGTTCCACTATTATTTTCTGCCAAAATTGTTCTTCAGTAGTTCCAATCCACACCCTATATATATCAGGTAGGGTAATGTCCCTCTTTACCAAAACTCAAGCACCAGTAGGTCTAGCCACATTAAAAGTAGGGGCATCAATTTTTAGGGGGCATCGAAGCACTCTACTGATGCTGAACAGTACATTTTGATGAAAATATTGAATAGGTAGGTTAGGGAATTTGAACCACATTAGAACTACAGATGGTTTCTTTGTGGGATCAAACTCAAGTGTCCACTTCAAGAACTTCATTGGAACTCCATTAATAAATAGAGTTTATTTTGCAAATACCCTTGCATAATCCTCTTCATTAAATAAGGAAATTAATAGGTGCCTTTCATCTATTAAACCCAGTCTCCAAGCACCAGTCAATTTCAAATCAACAAATAATTTCCTTATCAACTCCATTTTAGGGTGGCCATACTGAAATTTTCCAACCAGAGTAAACTTTACCTTTTCATTGAGCTCATTAATTTCCTGAGGTGAGAAGATGATGGCAGGTTCCCCATCCTTTAATCTTAAAGGATTGACAAAAGGGCAAACCCCCCTCCCAACAGCAGCATCATGAAGACATTGAGGGAAGACCAAATGATCAAAGGATTTAGGTACTTCAAAGCCACTTCCAACAACTTCAGTAAAAGCAGCCTTGGTCCATTAGGCATTAGTATCTACATCAATGGGGAAGGCCATTGAGGACACCAGACAAAAACCAAGGACAAGGCCAGGGAAAGAAAAACCCTCAAATAGCTAAGAACAAAATCCATCAGAAAGAGAAAACAACTGCAGAACCTCAAAAGGATCAAACAGAACAGAAATCAGGAAAACCAATAAAAAGCGGAGAGACCAAGGAAAAAACAGTAGCTAACAACAACTTTAGTAAGGCAATAGAAAAGTAACAAAATTCAAAAAAGGTCTTCCCGGGCAACACCCAAACCACCACCACAAACCACAAGGACCCCTTGAAGGGAAAGAAAGCTTCTTCACTCAGCTCCAAAGCACCTCCAAGAAGATCCATCACAGCCAAAACCCTAGCAGAGCACAACTAGGTCCAGCCACCACTATCCTGTTATATATATATATATATATATATTAAAGCAACCAACAACTTCCCATTTGGCGACCAAAACTTCCTCAACCAACAACATCCCATTTGGTGATCGAAACTTCCTCAAAATCCTATAACTTGTTATTTTATTCTAAGGAAAATTTAGCTGATGTAGTTCATGTTATAGTCTTGATTCTTCTGCAGAAGTCCTTTGTTGTTTGCTTACATACTTGTCATTCTGCCCAAAATTCTGCTCTGGGCTCCATATTGTAGAGGTTATGAGTATAAATTTTATGTGTGAAAATGCATTGTTTTGTCTAGTGTCCTGCGATTATGTTCCACCTATCATTTATCCTACTATTGTCTGCCCTATAGGCCTTGCATTTATGGAAAATAAATGCAGAAGTAAAGTTAGAAAATAAAGTGAAATAAAATTACAGCAAAATGCAGAAAAAGTAAAATAAGAATGCCTACCTGAGATTTTGGTTATTGCTGCATGGTTTGTAGGACATAATATAGTAATGTGCAGAAAGTTTAAGCAAATCATAAGAAAACCTGATGAGAACTTAAATAAGTCGTAAATAAGGCCAAGGGAATAAAACAAAAGGTGATGTCACATATAAAAGATCGAGGCTGGGTATAAAAATTTAAGTTTGTGTTGGGCACAAAGCTGGGTAAGTGCTTTATGATCCAACTTTGGATAGATAAAAATAGCCAAACTATCTAGGGAAAGCAATTCTTGGTCTCAATCAATGTGATTAACAAGTAGACTTTTATAGGATAAAATCCAAAATCGTTTGATGTTGTCATGCATGTAGAGTTTTATTAGCAGTCAAAAGTTATAGTATCATAAGAAAAAAAGTATATATTTTTTGTTGTTATGTTACATGTATATATTTTGGCAAATTTGATAGTCCACAAGTTAATCACTCTGATTGAACTAGAACTACCGCCAACTAAAGGAAGTCAGGGACAACTTCTTACCGATACTTGGTGAATAGTATCCTTGATCCTATTCTCTCTCTGAAGATCGTTGAGGTAGGATATAATATTCTAAGATCCCACTCTTAGCAAAGATAAACACTGTCATCATCACCCTTACCACCAGGACCACCCAACTTATACCAGTCTGATGATCCATATGTAGCACTTCAAATATCCCTAATTGCTAGGAGGATCGAAGTGTAAAGTTCAAGCTCAGATCTCTGAGCATTGGGTTTAACTATAGTTTAAGTTGTAACATGGATTTTTATTACGTAATTTAACGAAAAATTGGTTTTATATGATATATCGGTGTATCTTAATGTTTTTTAGATGATTTTCTTTAACAGATGGTAATAAGTCCACATGTTCCTAAGATATCCAAAATCTTGCAAGGGGAATCAAAGAGTGACACAATACATCCTTGGAATCTTTTGGATTATCCCAAGTTCATTGGGCCTTATCACATAGTTGAATTAAACATCCCATGTTAAGTTAGAGTTGCATAAATGTATTTGAAGTTATGCTCAATGTCCTAACTAATCCATTAATTAAGGACAAATGGCTGATTTTAATAATTAATTTAAAGTTAAGTGGATGAACCCCCGTCTATGGTATGTTTATATCACTTAGAAAATTTACACTCAAACTTGAGTTTGTAGTGTTCTAAAATTTTTCATTATCAATTATGTGCTTTGTATCTAATACTCAAATGCATTTAGGTCAATCCTATTCACTAACAAGCTCTTAAGGGAATCAAGGGTAACTTTATAATTTTAAAAAAGTTTATCAAGTGTGCTCTAATATTAATTAAAAGAATTGAACATTGGTTTATCCATTGATTAGATCATTAATAAACTATTCTTCTATTTCATTCCCCTAGTTTTGAATCACCCCGACTCATTTCTTCTTCCAATTCATAATGTCTTTACAAAAATACAAATTTGCCCTTTTATAGAAATTTTTCTGAGTGAGTTGTTACCATATTATCCTTTATATATTAATCATTTCGGTGGACTAACTATGATCATTTAATTAATACCCTCTGATTAATCCTAACATTTAGGGTTGAGGAGCAAAAATCCCAAAACTACAAACCCCTCGGGTTCACACACTAAAGCTTTCAATTCTTAAGTCCAAAGGTCATGAAACTTCATTTACCTTGCAATCATGGATCAATTAAGTTAACATAGAAAAAATACATTTTTTTTATTTTTCTTTATTTTTGTACAATTATTTGTATTAAAAAATAGGGGATTTCACATGATAATTAATTTAACTACTTAAAATAGGATCTCTATCCTTAAAAAAATAAATCTGATGTTGCCCAAGCTCAGAGGACTAACCAGGGTAAATTTTGTGACTTTTCAAAACATAATATAATTTTTTAAAAGATTTTTGGAAGAAAAAAAGATAGAAAATAAAATGGCACTTTAAATCAAACTTATATATTCTATGGTTCCCCTGATCACAGAGAACTCACCAAACTTAAGTATTTTTTAGTTATATTTTATTTTTAATCAATAATTTACTAAACCACTGGCATTTCCTTTGGAGAATAGGGATTATATGGTTAGGGGTGCTTTATGACTATGGAAAAATGAGAAAACACTCCTAAAAGACATTAGAACAAACCTCAAAATTATAAGTCGAAATGATAAGTATTTGATTTTTTATAATTAAAATAATTTTTGAGAAAATAATTATTTTACCAAAAAATACTAAATATATATATTTTATTTTAGGTCAGTAATTTCTCCTTAGTTCACTAAGCACTATGATATTTTTATTTAATTTTTATGAGTTTTTTACACCAAGATATTCATTATTTAAAGTGTAAATTGTTTTTGTGGAAATTAAATCAGAAATTCCCAACCATAGGAAAATCACATAAAATCACAATGACACCAAAATATCAGACAAACACAGTAGTAAAATTGTGCAAATTACTTCATAACATCCCTAGAATCTAACACATGTGACATATTGTTGATGAAGTGGGAAAATAATGACAATAAGACCAAAATAACATTGAAATAAAACAATGAATAATACAGGTTGAGTTAAATAGTAGAATAATAAGAGTAACACCATGATACTCCCATGAATACAACATAGAATAACATCTAGCCTAAAAACCATCCAACTTAAAATGTTAAGATCTCCTTATATACTCAACCATATCAAGTGGGGTTGTTTCTAAATGTTCATCTCAGAGAGTAGAACATATTCATAAGTCTATGTTTGCATGATGTTTCATAAATTTTAAAGATATCTAAAACTATGAAAAAAAGGAGGTGTTTTTTGAGTTTAGGTTTTTCCCAAAAGGTGAGGCCTCAATTGGATTTTTTCACCTACACCATAGTTGAGGACTTTCTTTAGGATTTTCCTAGCTCCAATAAAGTTCCAAAAAAGCTCCATTGAAGTTTAGGTGATACTCAGGTAGGTTCGCTATGCTCCTTCCCTAAAGAATGAAGAAGCTTTGAGAATTCAAAATTTTTTTTTGCAGAGTTCCAAGCTCCGGTGAAGTTTCAATGAAGTTTTAGTGGAGTTACAAGCTCCATAAACAAAGTGTGAAGAAGCTCTCCTTTACCATCAATGATATTCCACTCTTCTTCTCCTCTAGCACAGCTCCTCCTCAAAAAAACCTCTCACACACTAAAATGGTGATGTAGAAAGAAGAAGGAAATGTATAATAAGAGAAGCTTCTTGCAAAAGAAGAAGAAAAAGAACAAGAAGAAGGGGCTGCAAGAAACCAAACATACTCCCTACCTTTATCTAAGCTCTTTCCTTTAAAGCATCCATGATAAAACCCTAGCTCAAAGGAAGAAGAAGAAGAAAATCCAATATCCAAGGAGTAATAGAGTGCAACTCTCAAAAGAAAATGATGAAGATTCCTTTGTAGGAGAAGCCAAGGGAGATTCAAAAGCTTTTTGCACCAGCCCCTTTCCAAAAATGTTGTTCCCACCTTTCTTAAAACCTTCCCCAAAAAAAAAATATATGGTTCTATTCATCCCTTTTATCTCTCCCCAAGCAAATCCCCACAAAGACCAAGAAAACTGCATTTTTGACTGCTTTGAGGCTGGGTTCAATGTCAAAATCATAAAATTTGTGGGATAAAACTTGGTCCAAAATTTAGACAGGTGTTTAGCCACCGTGTCCCTGATGCCTACTTTTTGTGCTCTTGGGAGGGTTGGCACCTATTTTCTACTGGCTCAATTTTAAGCTATGTGGGGGTAGTTTTAGGTAACTAGACATCTTGGATTAGTGTCTATGCACTGAGTTTAGTGCCCTAAGCACTAGTGGGCTCGCTTCTAAACGTCAGCCTTGGCCAAAACCCTCAATTTTCATCGTGAAAGTCTAGTGAAGGGTTTTGGCAATCTGTAAACTATGGGGGATCAAATGTGGTCCCATAACTTTAAAAATATGTATGGAGGTTTTCAGAAATGCTCACCATAATAGTATGTAGTATGGTCATTGTGGGTTTGCTATTGATGGTTGCCCCAAAGAGTCATGTGAGTATGACATTTCAAACCCTAATCTTCCCAGAAATGCCCACCTTAAGGTTTGACAAATTTCTTTGACCATGGGAGTCTCCAAATAGGTAGAAAAAAGTCTTTAAACATTGTAATGAACATAAAAAATTTATCATATCATCATTGATGCTACCAAAAGGTGGACTATCCTGGCCAAGGCTTAGTAATTAGAAACCCTGGTTTGGTGACTTGAAACATAACATTAATTCCCAGATGGGTGTCTTTGGCAACGATACACTATGAGTGAAAAGTAAATCATCTTGATTTAGTCAAGTAGATACCCTACACTCGTGACATCAAAAATAGATTCAAAGAGAAGTGGATTGATAATCGCAGTAATATGGAGTTGAATTTTATTCCCTATGATTTTGATTATTACTTGGAGACCACAATCAATATGATGATGATATAGATGGGGATGCTATTATAAGAATTATAGTTGGTTGATTAAAGTGGTCTAATACATCAAGCTTATTGTTTTATAGAAATTTACAACTTAGAATTAAGAGAAATTTATAAGATGATGTTAAGACTTGAAATGCTTTATAAGACAAAATATTAGTCTATAAAAAAGAAATAAAAAACTATGTTAAGTTTTTCTAAGATGATAATATTTAAATGGTTAAGTGGCTTGAAACTTAAGGACAAAAATGCAAAAAAAAAAAAAAATATATATTTATGAAAGGGTTAGTGTAGCTCAGGTTGTGGACAAGATTAGAGAGATTTCTCTTAGATGGTTTGGTCACAACAATGTTGACCATCTCATGATCTAGTTCGGATTGTAGATGTTTTATATCTGACTTATGTTAAGCATGGTTTAGGTAAACTCGATGGAAAAAAAGTTCATGCAGCCAACCACACTTAGTAGGCTAAAAGCTTATTAATATTTATTGTGGTTGTATCTTAAAGACCACAATAATAAGATAAATGGGTCTAAAATTCTTCAATTTTATTTTGTCATTTTATTTAAGGATGAGATTAATGGAATAGTTTTTGAAGTTCCTATGCATATCAATACCTTGAAATATGCTTTGCACAACATTTACATATTATCTTTAATTCTTTCTAAGTAGCTCTTATAGAAAGTAATGGCGAAGCCATCATACCTTGTAACTTTGTACTATCAATGTCATTTAATGCAAATTTTATTTCACCTTTTGAATTGATATGAAAAAGTTCCACAACATTAATCAACTGTTTGCAATCATCAATGATTTTTGCAACCAAATTTGATAAATCAACAAATAATCTAGTGATTACTTTTTGAAATGATCATCTCACTTTAAACTAATTTCTTTGGATTGTATATCTAAACCCTTCCATTATCTTATATTTATAAGATAAATTTACATATCACTCAATTTTTTATGCACACATGAAAGAATTTAATGTTTCTGTCCTCATTAACAAAATTGGGCAAGGTTGTTTTGTGGGTCAAATAATTTGTTTCTATGTTAATGGCTTCTAGTAACTTAACTTGTCTCACGACTAAAACATTCTCCAACAAAGAATTTTTTCATATTTTCTCTCAAGGTTGCTAACTTTGATGTTTCAAAATATACCTACCAATTACATTTTATGAGAGTCAGGGTAACACTTTTTTTTTAACCTAGAAGTTGGTCTAGGGATTTCCTTGATAATCAGTGACCCGAGTTGCTTTGATGAAGTTCAAAAAATTATTATGTTCTCTTAAAATATTGAAAAATCCAAATAGAGAATGGGAAGTGTTAGGTAGAACATTGATAAATAAAAGTAAAAGAGTATGATGTCAACATGTCATACTGAGCTGTGTGGCTAATGAGTAGTGAAAATATCATGTCATATTTTTATTCTCTACAATTATATCAAGCCTCTAAAAGTTACTCCTCTAATCCAAGTAAAAGGAAAAACTATGTAAGCCACCTCAAATAGCCTAAAATTGTTAATAATGTCAACAAATTAAGAAAAAACATTAGGTTTGGTTGCTTGCCTCCTTTTTTCTCACTATCACAAGTGAAAATATGAAATATTTTTCCAATAAGCCAAGAATTATTTGAATAAGGATTTAAACCTCTCATCCTCTCCCAAATATCCATTCTTGATTAACTAGTGGAACAAATCTAAATAATTGTTAATGAAAAAGGAAGATTTTGTAGATGAATGGAAATATGTAAGAAATATTTATTATCAATAACCACTTGATAATCCAAATCAACTCTTAAGAGAATCAAAATCCTATTACTAGAATTTGAGAGACAAATGAAAATACCTAGTTTTCTAACATAATTTAACATATTACTCTTAGAGATCATAGAATTAATGATAGGAAAATAATTGAGTTTATGAATTCTAATAAAATTTCTTAATCTCTTTAAGGCATTAAGCTCAGCAATGCCTCTAATATTCCAAATAAAAAAGTTAAAAATCATGTTTTTGTTTTCTCAATCTAGTAACTCTAGAAGTAGGTTTTACATCAATGTTAGCAAGTGTTTTCGTGCGTTCTCTCTTTTATTTTAAAAGGAGTCGCAAGCCTGTCGATTGTCGTATACTTCCCCCATTCGAATAAATCTCCCTCACGAATTAGGTCAATGATTCGAAGAGGAGAAGAACTGAATAAGAAGGAACATACGACAAAGCAACATCGTCATCCACAACTACTAAGACCTTAAGTCTCCTTGGTTATGAAGGTAGTCGACCCAACACGTCTTGAGGTTCCCAGTCAGCAATCCATGAATTGCATTGGTCACAGGAACCTCGGTAGCCCTAAGGTTAAAGGAAGGAAACTATATCCTATCTATAAGCTAGAGCTCTAAGAGGTGGGACTTATACCTGCCGAAGTGGAAATAATGCCTTAGGAAGGAAAAGAAAGTGGAGGTTCAACTACAAAGCTGGAATCGCTCCAAACAAAAGGACTTACACCCCGTTAGGGTCGGGGAGCTTTCTAACACCCTATGCACACTAGACAACTACCTATAAAGAGGTATATTGGGCCAGTCAAGTTGGAGAACATGGGGACTCCTCCTCGAGACATGCAAAACTGATGTTGTTATCTAGAGCAGTCCTTAAGTATTGTGAAGGCCCTATTATTATAATCAAGAATGTAAAATTGCAATTTTAAATCTTGAATATTTTAATCCTAAATTTCAATTATCTTGAATATTTTATTTATGATTTTACAAAAAATTACAATTTTAGGGTCCTTAATGAGCCTAGATTATATCGTGAAATCCTAGATAAACCACTAAAATAAACAAGGAAAATACATGCAAGTGCAGACATGTAATATGATGCAAAAAGCAAAACAAGCCAAATCAAAATAATAAACAGGACGGTGTTGCTGGGTCGGCAACATATCCTAGAAAAGAAAAAGGAGGTCGGACTCCGCATATACATGCCCGGTCCTAACTCTATACATCAAAATAAAATGTAGAATTAAAATACGGGGCACGAACATCTGCTCTTGGTCCCCTCCACATGGTTCCCACGCCAAATGCCTCGGAACTCGTGCCCGTATCTTTTTTCTGCTACAGGGCATTCCTAGACGTGGTTTGAATTTGACGGGGTCACCATACTGGCCCCATCCTAGAGTTCCAAAGGATCTAAAATGCGTCATAAAGATGGGTGACACGAGTTAAATCTATTAGATCTTTAGCACAACCATACTAGTGTCAATCCCGATGACTTAACTCGCATTGCTCATCGGGATCAACCCAGCAAGCAATAATTGTTATAGCATCGCGACTGACACGAGGTTAGTCTCCTAACAAGCCTGGCTCTCTATCTATGGAAACATGCAAATGCAAATGCAAATGCAGACAATCATGTGACAGAAGTGATGAGTGTACCGTGGAGAAGTGACTCAGGAAAAGATGAGCATATCATGTAGGCAGCGGCCCAAATAAATGGGTGTGTCTTAGCGGCAGTGACCCAAAGGGTGCGTGTGTCATGGAGGCAGCGGCCTGAAGGTGTGCTTAGGCGGCAGTGACCAAAAGGGATGGGTGTACCGTGGTGGCAGCGACCCGAGGAAGGTCTGCCAAGGCGCCAGTGAGCAAAAGTGATGGGCATTCCGTGGTGGCAGTGGCCCGAAGAAGTGTAACACAAGTAAACGATAATGATCACGCAAGCTAACATATACAATATAAAAAATACAAGCCGGTAAGCATGTGATATAATGCAAAAGAAAATAAACATGCAAGTGATTGGTCAATAGGACCATGGTGGTCGGTCGAACCATGTGATCAGTTTACCAGGATGGAGCAGCCGGTCGAACCAATGTGAGACGCTCATCGAGCCATGGCGGTCGATGAAAGGGAAGTGAAACACTCACAGGACTGAGGTGGTGGTCGGAGTAAAGTGAAGTGCTCGCCAGGCCGGGGTGACCGGTCAGAGCGAAGTGAAGCGCTCACCAGGTCGGGGCAGCCGGTAGGAACGAAGTGAAGTTCCCGTGTGCTCCATGCAAAAACACAATGCAATCCAAAGCAAGCAAACATGAAGGTAACTAACTAGGCTTGTGCTAATGACCTCACCTGGAAGACCTATGGTTTAAACCCTTCGATGTGTGACACCTCGCCTCTTGCATTGGTGAGGAAATGTGGGGAGTTTCTTCCTGGATATCCGAGGGGGAAACTCTCTACGACATCACGAAATAGTATAGCTACAAAGCTTTTCCTATTTTGCAAACTACTCTAGACTTTGCAAAGCAATCCAGCTACAAAACCTCTACACTTTGCCAAGTCTGACCTCCCAACTTCTCCAAGTAAAGCTGAGGAATCCGACATAAGAGGAGTGAGGTACTATGACCCATCAGAACTTGTGCTAAGGCTCGCAACAAGAGGAAACACTCGACTCTACGGAGGGTGTTGGCTACACAGGAAATCCTAACCTAAAGGCTAGCTCTAGGAAATTCAACGATCCATCATGCAGGCACGTCATCGCACCGACCCACACCGGCGCACGCACCCCGTGTGGGCGATCGAACCCACATGCCTAGATTCCACTATTCCTAAGGCTGGCTAGGAGGTACGGAATCTCACCACTATGACGGTTGCAGATGCATTTTCTTTGCTTGCTCCAAGCTCGTCGGTGTCTGATCCATGCTCCAGTGTGCCTCATAGAATGTGCACAAGATAATAAAAAGACTCAATGATGGCAGGAGTTAGTGAGGTATGCAAGGTACTCAAAAAAATTAATTATGACATATAAAAATATAACCAAAATATACCTTCGAGAAGGGTTGCTAGACGACGGTGAAAGAGGGGAATTTCTCCTCGCAAAGAAAAATACGCTTGCACCTCCTCAAACATCGACGCCGCTCATTATCCAGAGGCATCGAGGTGCTCTGATGAAGTATCCGGTCAGCGGAAAGGTAGGACGGTGATGTAGAGGAGTTAGCTTGATAGCAGTGTGCACCAGAAGTGAAAGAAACGTGGAGGAGAGCCCAAAATCTGAAGCTCTCTTTGCTGATTTTCTCCGGTATAAATTTGACTCCNCTTCTCCAAGTAAAGCTGAGGAATCCGACATAAGAGGAGTGAGGAACAATGACCCATCAGAACTTGTGCTAAGGCTCGCAACAAGAGGAAACACTTGACTCTACGGAGGGTGTTGGCTACACAGGAAATCCTAACCTAAAGGCTAGCTCTAGGAAATTCAACGATCCATCATGCAGGCACGTTATCGCACCGACCCACGCCGGCGCACGCACCCCGTGTGGGCGATCGAACCCAGATGCCTAGATTCCACTATTCCTAAGGCTGGCTAGGAGGTACGGAATCTCACCACTATGACGGTTGCAGAGGCATTTTCTTTGCTTGCTCCAAGCTCGTCGGTGTCTGATCCATGCTCCAGTGTGCCTCATAGAATGTGCACAAAATAATAAAAAGACTCAATGACAGTAGGAGTTAGTGAGGTATGCAAGGTACTCAAAAAAATTAATTATGACATATAAAAATATAACCAAAATATACCTTCGAGAAGGGTTGCTCGACGACGGTGAAAGAGGGGAATTTCTCCTCGCAAAGAAAAATATGCTTGCACCTCCTCAAACAGCGACACCGCTCATTATCCAGAGGCATCGAGGTGCTCTGATGAAGTATTCGGTCAGCAGAAAGGTAGGACGGTGATGTAGAGGAGTTAGCTTGATAGCAGTGTGCACCAGGAGTGAAAGAAACGTGGAGGAGAGCCCAAAATCTGAAGCTCTCCTTGCTGATTTTCTCCGGTATAAATTTGACTCCAGCGAGGAGGAAGAATCCCAAGGTGGCCGACCAAGAAGAAGAAGAAGAAACCAAAAAAAAGAAGGGACAGCCAGCTACAGACGGTAAAGCTCAGCGGCTGAAGGAGGTCCCATCAATTGGAGGAAGTCCGGCGGTTGAGAAACCCGCTGGAAAAGAGGCCAGTGGGAAGGGGAGGTTTCAGCGCGCGACTGGATGAGAAGAGGAGAAGGGAGGAGGACTTACGAGTTGCACCAACGTGGCGGATTTTTGGTGACCGGAGGGGAGCCAGTGGCATCGTTTCCCGTCAAGGCGAGGTCGACGATGGGGCCTAGATGTGAAATATTAGCTAGGTCTCGAGAGTAAGGGAGATGAGGCGACTTTGTGCGATAGGGTTACGGAGAGGAGCAACTTCCCTTTTTGCCCTTTCGTACACGATAATATATATATATATATATATATATATATATATATATATATATATATATAT
>NEWO01000006.1:2739252-2775429 GCA_003013225.1 Phalaenopsis aphrodite
TGGCATTAAAAGTTGATGCCAAGAAATAACCCCCAACAAGTGTGTTGTGTAGTTAAGGCACAATGCACTTGTTGGATGAAGCTCAGTTTTTTATCAAGCCTAGGTTAGTGATGTGATTAGGCATTCTAGGCGACCAAAAGAGCAAAATACCCTAGAAAGGAAAAGCCACGAGAGCCATATCCACTCCTAGAGGAGTGTGGAGGAATGCACAAGGGACTTATATCCCGGTAGGTTCATAGGCCGTAGAGGCACGACTTACAAATGAGTTCAGGGACTGTAGAGGCATAACTCATAAAAGTGGTTCAGAGGTCGTAGAGGCGTAACCACAAAAATAGGTTCAGAGGCCATAGACGCATGACCAAGGGGTGAGTTCAGAGGTCATAGAGAAGTGACTCAACTAGGTAGTTCAGGGGCCATAGGGGCATGACCACACAACACTGAGGGGTTAAAGCCTCAAAAGCCTACACATCCTCGATGAGGACCGTCGGGCTACGTGTCGCATATGAGCAGAAGGAAAGTTGGTGAGGGAGCCACCTGTTACTTAACTGAGGAGTGTCGGGCTTCACATTGCACATTAAGCGGTAACAAGTTGACTAGATTGAGAAGGAATCTCGTAAAGTTCACATCTAAGGACTAGTCCATGTTGATCAGTTAGGAAGGAGAGCCAAGGGACTCTGATCCCTCCAACAAACTGATCGAGGTGCGTACCTCAACACCCACATTCCATTAATGAGGACTGTCGTATGTATTTTACGTCACTCATGAGAGGAAGGAAGGTTGGCTAGGAAGCCTTATGTCGCTTTAATGAGGAATGCCATGGGGCCTCACATCGCTCACAAAGCGCTAACAGGTTGACTAGATTGAAAGGAGAATGCCAATGAACTTTGGCTCTTCTATGAGTACTAGTTCGCATTGATCAGTTAGGAAGGAGAACCATGAGACTCTGATCCCTCCTACTAACTGATCGAGATGCGTGCCTCGACACCCGCACTACATCTGTGATGAATACTAAGACTTTTACATCATCACTTGAGAGATAGCAAAGGTTGGTTAGGAAGCCGCGCAATAAAGCTAAATCATCGAATGATGAGATGTTCTCATAAAAGGACTAACTAGAGAGTCGTGTGGTCTGAGAAGCATTAAATTCAGATGGCTAAGAAGCCAATACTGGAGACGTCATCCATGAGGAATGCACTAGAGACTTATATCCGCTTTGGATAGTGGGTTCAAAGGCCGTAGAGGCGTCACCCTGAAACGACTAAGGTGTTAGAACCCTGAATGCCTACGCTATGTGTGAGGGCTGTCTTCAGGTTTTACGTCGCTATTTGAAAGGTAGGTGAGTTGGTTAAGAAGCCCAGCATTAAAGCTGAATTGTCAAATGACAAGAAGATCTCATAAAAGGACTGACTAGAGCGTCGTGTGGTCCAAGAAGCTTTGAAGCAGGTGGATATAGAGCCGAAAATGTCAAAAGACAAGAAGTCCTCATAACAGAGTAGACTCTAAGGTCGTAGGGCTTGAGGCACATCATAGGAGGTGGCTATAGAGCCAAAGGATCATCATGAGACGAGACACCCTCATGAAAGAACCAGCTAGAATGTTGTATGGTTTGAGAGGCACCATACGCTCGATGGACAAAGCAGTTTAGCAACACAAGATGGGTCGATAAATTCGAGTAAAACTGGCTTCACCATATGTGACGTCATTGTATCATCAGATATCAAAATATCATGATCAGACATGGATCGGTTGAACATCTGAAGTAGTCTTAACCAATGCATTATGTCCCTTAACGAGGTGATGAAAATCAACCAAGTCGAACACGGTGCTGAAGGGGGTCGGATGAACAATGGGATCCAACCTCATAGTACCTTGCGGACCTAAGCGGGGTAACTCTTGTTGGAAAGTTTTATGGGTATAAGAATACCCAACTTAAGCATGGACTAATCAGAATGGTATAGAGCTTGGATTTGTATGACATGCAAATATACATGGTGAACAAGATCAACCAAGTCGAAGAAATCACTAAAGAGGCGATCTCAAATGTGCCCACGGGAACAATCATGTTGGCGATACCTTCAAGGTTCCACCAATGCTTTATGGGAATTGAGAATCTTATTCTAACATGGTGAACAAGCTCAAACCAATTAGAAGAGGCTAAGAAAAAGTGTTGGATGCATAGAGCGATCTGACCTCGTAACAATTATGCATGATCTCAGCAAAGTGACCCACAGTGGGGATTTCAGATGATCATTCTCTAGGAATTCTATATGACCCTTGCTGGGGATTCTTTTCTGCTGGCATAAAGATACCCATCTTATGCATGGACTAATCAAGGCTACAACATAGTGCTTGAAATAGTGTGACATGCACATCAAAATGGCGAGCAAAGTAAGCCAAATAGGTCAAAATACCATAGAGGTATCGAGGGGAGTTGGATGCGTAGATGTCCAACTTTTGGGTACTTTTAATAAACCAAGGCTGAGTGTAGGCCCTCCTAGGGATTTTCTCCAGAATAAGGTAGTCTTTGTCAAGGAAAACAACACAATCCAATTGGACATTGAGGATCCCAATTAGGCACGGATCAATTATGTGAGTGAGTGCTCTGACTGATACGACATGCCTACTAGCGAAGCAGTGATTTACTCAAATAAGGTGGACTAAGTGGTCCAACCCACATGGGAATCCTGGCCAGGATTATGTGAAGCGAGACTCTCACTGGGGACTCCTCAAACTTGACAGGTTAGTTTATGTAAGAAGTGTAGCACAAAGTAATCAGACCCAGTAAATGGATGAACACAAGGCTCATCTCAGAAAATTGTCTCCCAATGGGGATTTCTCAAAGGCTTACATAGTAGCTCTTACATGAGAAAAAAAAGGTAGCACAACATGTAGAAGGGGCTCATGTCAAACACCTAACAAGGTGACCCATCTGGGGATTTTTATTGAGGGAAGGAAGGCACTTCACTTAGGCACAGATCGTTAGGTAAGTTGAGTGTTGTACCAATGCAACATGCCTCTTCTCGACAAAGTGATAGGAATCACTAAAATCATGAGAAAGTAGAGATGTGGGTTAGACTATGACGATGGTCTACCCACTGAAATGTTAGGTCTTTAAGCTAAACCACATCCATAGAAAGATCTCAATCAAATTCATTCAAGGCAAGCAGGACAAACACGTATTCCACATTCATAAGAATGAACTGGTCGTGTATATCAAACATACTCATGACGAGCGGGAGTAGTAGTCTTCGGACCTTGCATAGAGAAGATCGACGAAAGGCAAGGTAAGAGAAAGGCAAGTCTTCTCTTATAGAGAATGGTGGCTGCACGAGGTATAAGCCGGTCGTAGGACTTCCACTTTGCCCGAAATGCGAGCCGATAATCAAATTAAGAGAAAAACAAAATTACTTCTACATGAAATTGTATTGAACTATGAGTGATCTTTTGACATATGCAAGACGATCACCATAAGTAGTTCACATAATGAAGAGATTGTGAAAATGCACATTCTTTATTGCTCCAAAAATTGGATTACAAAGTGCATGTGCTTCAAAGAGCACTTTCCTCATAAAGTACAATGAGTACATGAAAAAGAGGCTAACAAAAATCTCTTCAAATATTGCCCATTGATAGGGGCGTTGGATAAGATCCATTTGCAACAATCAACAAGAATGGTAGCCCAGATTTTAGATGAAGGGCTACTGGACCTTGGGGGTCAACACGTAAAGTGTAAAGGTAGTGGGTGAAGAGCCCACGAGATGACAACCCTTTCTTCCAAAGGAAGGGCTACTAGACCCAGAGGGTCGACGCATAAAGCTTGAAAACACGTGGGTGAAGAGTCCACATGTAAGGAGGCTACTTCCGAGGAAGGACTGCTGGACCCATAGGGTTAACACATAGATCATTAAACCACAAGGGTGAAGAGTCCACGTTCAAAGAGGTAAGTCAACTTTTGTGGAAGGACTATCGGTCCCAAAGGGTCGACACATGAAGCGTGGAAAGGTAGCAGGTGAAGCGCCTACAAAGCTTCTAGGAGCCTTTCATGCCATTCATATGTTTTTTTTTAATTGGCATACAATTTTTTATAGGGCTTATCAGAATCTCTTTTTTTTTGTTATCTTAGGCTAAGTCGCACCGAGAATGATTTGGCGTGACACACCAATTTAATCTGGTATGACAAGCTCACATGTAGGCATCATAGAATCACTAGATATACCATGCAAAATATGAGATTTTGCAAAATTCAGGTCCATGTGGGATTTTTCTTAAGTACTCTTCCCTAGCCTCTGTCTTTTAATTCTTTTCACCCTTAACCTAAGTAGGCCTCGTCATTCATTTCTGGGAGTCAAGAAAATATTTTCATTTTAGAGATGTCTTTAAATCCAATATCACTTAAACAATTCTCTGAACATAATATCCTAAAGATCTTATCAGGAGAACTTTGAGATCAGAAAGTTCTTTATATTAAAGTTTGTGATTTTTCCACTTACCTGAAGCTTCTCCTTAGGAGTGTTGAGCAATTTTTTTCTTTCTTTTTTTTTTGAAGCCTTTCACGATTTTTGTTTTCCTTAGAATGACTATTTTTAGTGAGCTTGTTTTTATTATTAAGCATTTCTTCTAACTTAAAAATCTCCCGAATAAAAATTCTTAGGATTTTAAGATTCATTACTTGTCAAGAATCCATCGGTTTAACTGAATGGAAAAGTAAGAGACGTAATTAGTCTCTGAAACTACTCACATCTCAATGACACCCATCTAGTCACTCTGAGGTGCTCTCAGTACTTAGGTGAAAGTTCATTAAGGGAAAGGGTTGGGGATTCTCTACTCTGAGGTGCTCTCAGGACTTAGGTGAAAGTTCATTAAAAATTTAAGAGGGGTTGGGGATTCTCCACAACAAGATAAGTGACATGTACCACCAGTACAAGCATTTGGAGTGGTAGATGATACTCCAATTCAACTATTTAGCTTGTTATCAAGACTATAGGGTTAATATGTACCTTGATAACAAGTGGATCAATGAAAGAATTGCCTCATAATTCTCTCATGGTCATTTTTACCACCCATACTATCACAAATTTCTATCAATCAAGAAGGTGAAGGATAATAGTGCCAATAATTACTAATCATGGGAAGGGCTTTTGAGAATTTTATGTGTTAAATATGTGTGTGATTGCAAGTTTCAACTCTAGTTAAGGGTGTGTTCAACACTACAAGAAGTTTAGCATTTGTATTAGTATTAGTTTGATCTATTTTATTGGTTTGATATGTCCGCTGTATTAAAAATTGATTGTTAGTAATGAAAATGTGTTAAGTTTGTAAAAATTTTGGTGTGTTTGAATGTTGGAAAGAATGAAGTTTTTGAAGTTATAATGGAGTAAATGGAAGTTGGAAAATGCTGATAGGATAGTCAATTAATGTTAAATTTTGATTTGGAGGCCCTAGGCATGCTATGTCACACTTAAAAGAAAATTTTCAAAAATTCACGTTTGGCGCCTAAACTCCAGAATTTGCGCCTAAGCACCAGTCCTTTGCACAACATGGCACCTAGGCACCAGATCCGACGCCAAGGTGCTAGACTAGCTGAACCAGCCAATAAGGGTGAAAATCAGAATTTAAGCCGACCCACCACCATTTTTTAACTTCCTTCTTCTTCTTCTTCCTATAGTTTTCAGAAGTGACACTTAGGACTTCCACTAGCTCAAGATTCTTCAACTTTTAGAGGCAAAAAACACTGATTTCATCTTCTTCAGGTTAGATCTACATTTTGCATAGAAATTTTATGGTTTCACCATGGATTTCTTCCTCATTGAGTGGAGGCCAAAATCCGTAGATGAAAATTTCGTTTTCTTGGAAAATACTTTTAGGAGCTTTTAAAACTTATATATATGACTTTTTTAGAAATTTTCAAGATTTGAAGCATGGCTCCTAAAACGAAGAGAGGAAAGGGGAAGCAAAATTTTTTATACCCCCTAATTTATGAATCGCAAGGCTCGGGATAGATATGATGACTTTCTATTATTACAAAAGTTCATTGCAGAGAGGAGCATTCCAAGTGCTGGTGGAGTGGTACAACACCTGATTGCTGCTCACCAGTAGATGGTATTATGCTACTTCTCTACTATAGTAGTTATCCTATCATGAGGGAATCCTATGAAAACTTACTTGAGGCTCCCAAGGATGAGGTATTTGTTAGAGGACGAGGAGTTGAGTTGACCCCGAGTGGATAAATGTGATATAAGGTTTATGTCCTTCTTTGGACTGCTTTTATTCAAAGTTTGAACCTGTTGAGACTGAGCTTGATGAAATTATTGTGTACCTTACTGATAGACGTGAAGTCTGGAAGATCAGGAATGAACTTAAGGTTAACTTTTCTTCTTCATCGCTTAATTCTTCATCAAAGGTTTGGCACTTTTTCATTTTTGCTAGACAACTTCCCTTGAATCACTTGAGTGAGGTGACTCATGAGAGAGCTATCTTGAACTACTGCATTCAGATGATGAAACCCATTAATGTTAGCTCTCTTATCTTTAAGGGTATTTACATGTCTGCTAAATCTAGTTCTTCGACAGGTTTGGGTTTTCCTTCTCTTATTTCTACTATCTACAAGGACTCTGGAGTAAAATATGAGACTTAGGTGGAACAGTTAAAGCCACTAAAAGTCTACTGGAAAAGCTAGTGTAGATATTTATGGGTGATCTAGCGGTACGACTTCTGACATTCCATCAACTTCTATCTCTAGGCCTTCTGCTTCTAGTACTTTTGTTCCACCTCATGATTTTTGGGGTGAGATGACTGAGAGATACTTGGAACACCAGTCCAATCTGCTCTTGATGCAGTATCAAATGCAAGATATAGAAGACATATATGATCATGTAGGATAATACCTGCAGAGAAAGAGTGACTACAATGCAACCTGTGATGAGTTATTAGTGAAATTTTTTAAGGGTGATCATTCAATTGAGTTTCTTACTTGGCCTCAAATTTCCCCATATGATCACTGTAAGTTGATGGATGAGGAAATTCTTGATGGTGATGCTGATGAGGAGGAGTATGACTAGATAGAATTTACTTTTCTGTTATAGATCTTACATGTAGACTTTCTCTATTTAGTTGTTTCATTAATTTTCTTTTCTGTTATAGATTTTACATGTATATTTGTTGCATAAATGTTACTTTTGCTCTAGTTTAGTTTATATTTCCTATGTGTTTGAGTAGTATTTTAAGTTGCACTTTCTACGATATGCTTGTTAATTATTAGATGTACTACTACTCATCACCTGTTACTACTTGTACCTGTAGTGTTTAACTTTTTAGTACCCTGTTAAAAATGATAAAATTTTCTCTCTTCATACTTGTTTTATTCTTTAATGTTTTACACTATTTAAAAATTCAAGTTTAGGGGAGGGAGAAAAACTTTTTAAAACTGAACTTTATTTTTCCTCAATAAAGTATATATTTTTAAAATTATTTTGACACAATCTGTGGTATTATATTTTTTATTTTACAAATGTAATAGTAAACTTAACTAAAAGTTTTTAGTAATAAAGGGTAACTCTAAAAGTTAAGATATTTAGTATAAAAGTATAAGATTGTGATTTTACTATTTAGAGTAAGAAAAAATGTATTTTTGAAATATTAAGGATTTTGAGGCTACACTTTTAAGAAGAATTTGAGACTCTATGAAAAATTATTACTACAATAATACACATTTTTAAGTAAAGAAATGTTAGAAGTTCTTAACTTTAGGAAGATGATAGTGAAGTTCAAAATCTTTAAAAGCTATCCAGACATAGTAAAGCTCATATGAAAATAAAAGAAAAGAAAAGATTAAAAATTTTCCAAAAAGAAAAAGGAAAAGAAAAATTAAAAGAGAAGGAAAGGCAAAAATGAAAAATTGGCTTCACTTTTCTTGAAGAAAAAAACTTATTTACACTTCAGAACATCTAAAAGTATTAGTCTTAATACTATTAGAGTTTTCTTATAGTTCTTTGCTTTAAATCTTCTAAAATTCCTTAGTATGAGAAACATTTATTTTTGAAATGAACAGAAATTCAAAATTCGTAACTTGATTATAGAACATCCTTATATTTTAGTTTTAATCTGAATTATTAAAAAATTTTCTTAAAGTTTAGCTATCGCTTTCATGTGACAAAACTATAAGACTCTTTAAGTAAAGCCCACTACCATATGTTATTATATTTGCTTTATATAGTACAAAGGTTACTTGAGGACAAGTAACGTTTAAATTTGGGGGGATTAAGAAGCCTTAAAATTACCTATTTGGTATAAAGTTGGATCAATGGGTCCCTGGTTAGTCTTATAGGGCACAATGGGTAATCTAAAAGTGCGAGGCTAGAATATACTCAAGATAATCACACAAGCTGGAACTAACTTTAGGTTAATCAATGTTCTCTATGCTCAGAAGAGATAAGGAATGTGTATGCTCCTATTTATCGCAATACCTCAATTTCATCTTTAATCATTTGATTTCTACTCTAATTTACAATCTCATTGCAAGAGGAAAGACTTTTTATTTTAATAGTTCTTCTTTACACATCATTAATTTTGAAACTTTGCATTTACTTTCAGTTTAAATTAGAAGTAGACACTTTAATTATAACCTTCTTCAAACAGTTTGATATTATTTTCCTGCAAATTTAGTTTGCAGTTTAAGTAGAAAAATTTCAAAGTTAGCATACTAAATTCCTTAATTTCCTGCAAAGTACTCATACTGTGTAAACCATTAATAAATTTAATCACACATTTATTTTCCACACTAGCCACTGAATATAAATTGGGTCAACATTTTGGACATCTTTTTGAACTTAAATAATTACGTAATTGCGGGTCGGGTCACTGTACTATTCCATGAAAATTATAATAATAACAAATATGTCATCTATATTTGAATTTTTTTCTTTTTTTTTCTTTTAACTTATTTTTTGCTAGTCATCTTGTAATCAAAGTAATCTAAAGAATAAATATATATGTAGCATCATGGGGTAAAGGTAAGGAGACTTTGTGAGCTCACAAGTAACGAAAGATGCTAAACTCCAAAAGTCACTTACATAAAGCTGTCTTATGTTCACTTGTCAGAAGCTCCATAACTGCCACTTGTCCAAGCTCTCAAAGTCCCTTTCTCGAGGCTCAATTGACAATGGACCCATTTTGGAGGGCCCATGCTCAAAATAACACTCTCCTTGTACAAATAACTTACACTCATACATAAAGTTTAAACCAAAAAGATCCAATCCAGATGACACTCACCTTCCTTAAAAGCACTCTCCAAGGCTTCAATTCACATGTATTCTAGTCAAGACATTCACTTGCTATAATGAATACGCCATGTTGTTTTTTTTTTTAAGTTATAGGCTCTCCGAAAGTCAAACAATGTTGTAAAGAGTCATTACGTAGATGATAAATCCTACGATTTATTTTATATCAATCTAACAAAATATCTCATAGTTTCCTTCTCAAGCTTATGTTCTATCTTCTTGCCATGATTTTTTTAGTAATTCTTGGTTTTGATTAGTAGGATTGAGTAACATTATGGATATAGAATTGGATTAAACAATATAATTTCATAACTATAAAAGCAAAGGGATCAATCCTTAACCCAATATAAATTTTCATATAGACTATAATCTGATAAAAAACGTTTTTTAGGCATGAATTTACCCTAGTTTATTTTGGATCTCTCTGAGGAGACAACCAATTGATGCTTATTGAGTTGCCAAGAGGTAACGGAATAAAGGGCTTTAACATTTGCTTACATTTTAGCTTGAGATAATGAAATCATGAGATTTTGATCAAGTTTACCATCAGATTAAGAGAATAAAATCATAGGATCTTGATCAAGTTGATCATCTGATTTACTCAGTACTTTGATTCTTCCCCAATGATAATTTTATTCCAAGAGCACATGTAATATACTTAATTGAGATTGTTATTAATACAGAAAAATATAAAATTAATCAAGAGGATTACATGCAATTAAAATCTTGATCCTAAAATTAAAATAAGCTATGATTTCCCATTAAGAAAAAAATTTAGAAAACAAAAAGCAATATACTTTTGAAAATTCATCAATTTAAAAAGTCGAGCTCTCTGTGAGCTCTTAAGAGTCAACATCTTGTTTTCGATTTTCTGTAGTTGATCTTTTGGTTTTGGGTCTTTTTTTTAAACAAATGCCAGATTACTTGGAGTTTTGTAAATGTCTATTTTTGTGCCTCTTCATTTTTTTGGAGTTTGCTTTGTACTAGATGAAATTTTCTTTTCCTAGAGTTAAATTACACGTACTTCGCTGCTAAAAAAACTTGTATTTATATTTATCTCATTCTTTATTCTTTTAGGCATATTAGCATTTGCATACTTGGAGAAATTTTCAAAGCAGTAAAGAAAATTTAGCCACCCACTTCCAATATTAATGCCACCAGAAAATTCCACGACTGACGAATTGCCAAAGATTTGTGCATACCGGCAATATTTATTTCGAATTTGAAACATTCAACTAGAAGAATTTGAAATAGCATACATAAGTTAAAAATAATCTGCTATCATATTCCTTTTGTTGTCCAATCATTACAGTTTATGAATTTATTTATCCTTTTCATCAAACTATATGCATAATTTGATCTTTATTTTCACTATAGTTAATTCTTCAAATAGAACATTTATCATTTTCTTAAGGTCAGAAGGGTGGGTAAATGCAGCCAACTTAATATTTCTTTTTAAATGTCCTCTAGCTCTCTCATATTATTTTATCAACACCAGAGAAAGTGCACAAGGATACATTTGTCATAAAAGTTAAATTTCGTGATTGTAGAACTTACAAAAGCTGGCATTGAAGCACATAATAAATGTTTCATATCAAAATTGAAGTATTAATTCAAATCGATGTATTTTTAAAATTCATTTCAAACTAAATTAATTAATATTTCTACTAGAGAAGAGTCAGATTGCACACCAAATAGAGCTATTTTACCCGGAAAGCTTTTTAAACCAAATATTTATAAATTTCCTAAAATTAATGCACGAATACCAATCTAATAGAAAATAATTATATTTTACGGTGTATTATGCATCCATTTTCAATCCTTGGGAAAACCTAACATTTGTTTTGTTAATTAATAAACTATGCTCAATCAATTCATGCTCTAAGAAAACCGTGACGTTAACAAGAATGTGAATAAATGCAGATAAAATGGCTACTAAGTTTTAAAAAATTTGATTCCATGCAAAGAGTAATGTATTATAACATTTAATATTATTATTTCAGACACTTTTAAATGGTATTATGACATTTTACCTATTCTTCGCAAATTCACCTTTACAGCACAATCCCAACAGTTTAAAAAATAGAACTTCTAAATTTTATAGTGACTTTCATACGAAGTAGGTTATTAAATTATTGAAATTTTCTGGACAATAGTGTTTAGAATTTCACTAGCAAGTCTCTTTAATTCTTGATCGAAATCCTTTAAAATTTATATCCTTGGACTTATCTATTGCCTTAATGTATATCCTCCATTTGTTTTTTTAATATGCTATATTTTCTTGACCAATGCTAAGAAAAGGAATCGGATAGTTGGGAACAGCTGGTGGTATACCACGTGGACCCCGTAGAGATCAGTGTCCATGTTCGAGCTCAATTGGATGAACTTAGGCTAAACTATTAGAGGCTAGTCTTTTATGGAATGGAGAAAATGAGAGGAATGTTGTGAGAATTATTAAATGCTGAAAATGTCCCTTGGATCACATCCAAGAAATAGAGAGAGAGAGAGAGAGAGAGCCCAATAACACAACTTCCCCCACACCCAAGCAATAATGTGTTGCACGAACGAGAGGAAGAGAGAGACCACAATAACACAACTTCTGAGGGAATAAGTCTGGTAGTCTTTTCTGAAAAAATGACCCTCTATTTATAGCTCATAGGGGCATCTAGTACATTTATGTTTGTTTCTTTTTAATAGGGACATTACAAGTTTATTATTACACATTTTCATATTTGTAACTAACTCTGTCATCCTTTAATATTCATAACTAACATTGACATAATTTCATATTCATAACTGCTTAAAAGGGAGGGCGTTTAGTGCTCGCTGGTTTCATCATTTGGTCATCTGATAATCGTTTGGTCAGCTAAGAACTTTTTGGTCGGCTAAAAGTTGTTTAGTCAGCTAGAAGGTCCTCGGGAGAATTCTCCATAGAGACCCTTTTGTTGTTAGGTTAAATTTAGATCGTCAGGCAGAGAGTGTATCGGGTTGCTTTCCTTGGATAAGTGGGCTTTTGACACACCTTAAAGTTATCTATTTTAAATAAATATTTAATGTTCATTTTATGCACATTTTTTATGATATTGCACGTTAAAGAAATTTATTTTGCATGTTTTTTATTTCAGGCACAAGGAATAGATATTTAGAGAAAGTAAAGGAAAAATGGAGCAAAATAGAACAACATCATTTGAGACCATAACGCCAACTCTTGGCGCTATAGCACCGCATATTTGACTTGATGGGTGCCATTGCGCCGGCCCTTAGCACCATAGCATCGGCTATTCGACGTGATGGGCACCATAGCGCCTCAGAGTGATGCTATAGCTCTAGAAACAGTTTTTCTGCAACATGCATTGAATTTGGATGAATTTTGAAGGGTTGTTTGAAGTGACCCTTGGTTATTTTCAAATAACTATTAAAAGGGAACAAGGGTAGAACGAAAAAGTGAGTTTTTAGGAGTTATTAAAAGTTTCAAGTGTTTAGAGAGGGTGTGTGAGTTCATTTTTTGATTCTTTGAATGTGTAAGAAGAGTTTTGAGATTGCTTAAAGGAGACTTCAAGAATTGCTTGGGGAAAAAGCATAAGATAAGTAATTTGTATTTGTGTTTGAGTTTTTATTGTTAAGACTTGACATTCAATAAAAATCATGTGTTTCTTTTTAACTCCATGAATTCTGAGTAGTTTTTCTTTCTTTCTCCATGTATATGAGAATTAATCAAGTGGGATGAGATTGATTTAAAATTTTCTTTTTATTTTATAAAAATGCGATGGTATTTTCATCGATAGTTTTTTTACTTTACAAACTAGTCATTTGTTAAGTTTAAATTCGTTGCGAAACGTAATGACCCGGGAGGGCTATGATCTCATCAACTAGTGAGTACCACACTTAACCTTGGAAAGAATCATTGCGTTCTTTCGAGGGGATGGGCAAAAAGAAAGGGGGATAAGGTTTGATGGCCATATAATTGATGTTTCTAGGGTGATGGGCTAGATTCCTTTATCAATTTGTTCTTGAGTTTTGATCTAAGGGTCCCAAGTAGGTTCTATAAGGAAGGCACAGTGGGTAATCTAGAAGTGAGAGGCTAAAATCTACTCAACACTATTACAAAGACCAGTGCAAACTTAAGATTAGCCAATTTTCTTTGCTAGCACTAAGAGGGGGTAAATAATAGGAATGCTCTTATTTGTTGCAATACATCATTTTATATTTTTAATAATTCAATTCCTACATTGATTAATATCTCTTTGCAAGGGGAAAGATCTTTTAATGTTATTCAAACTCTTTTAAACTTATTGGTATTTTAAACTTTATTCTTAATTTTTGTTTAATTTAAATTGCACGAAAATTTAGTTTTAATCCTTTAGAAAACTTTCAACACCCTTCTCTTATCTTTTTTATCTATAATTTAGATAAAAGTTTTTCTAAGTTATTATTACAAAGTTACAGCTTTCCCTGTGGGATCGATACTGGAGTTCTTAAAGAAAATCCTATTTTCCTTGAAACGATATGTATACTAGCGTAGTACCCCTAGTATGAAAGCTTATTATCTATTTTCTAACTCATTTTATATATTCACACTAGCCGCTAAATATAATTTGTGCCAAGTTTTTGGTAATCTTTCAAAGTATAAAAATCTGGGTAATTGCGGGTTGGGTCAAAGTTTTTAGCGCTATTGTTAGGGATAGCGATGAAAATTCTTAACATAGAATTTTAATTGAACTGTAGATTTATTTTAGGAGAAATAAAAACTAATAATTGTACTCTTCATTTTCAAAAATCATAGAAACATAAAATTAAAAAAAAAATTTAAAAAAATAAAAAATAAAAATCTTTATGAGTATTCTTAATATCTGAAATTTTATCTTATGTATGCGAAGTTTGGGATTTGAAGGGTTAGTGTCTTGCGATTCTAAATTAAAACAAACAATAGGAAAAATGACAAGAGAGAAAGGGCTTCACAATTTTCAAGAAATGGAAAACACATTGCAAAATAACATCGAACAACATAGTTTACAAAGAACTTCAAGGGACTACGCAAACCCTATCACAGATGAAATTCACTAAAGTATACAAACTTCTACTGTAGTGCCAACTCATTTGAACTTAATTCTGCAATTATACAAATAGTATAAAACAATTAGTTTGGGAGAACACCATCATAGCACATAACTTTACATTTAGTAAGTTTTTTAGAATTGTGTGTTACATTTAAATATGATGGCATATCAAACGACGTTGTCTGACTTAGAATTTTTCCTTTTTCCTTAAGAAATAAAGGTAAGATGTGGTTGAACTCGTTATCACCTTATCTATTATAATATGAGGGGGGTTTTAGTACAAAAATTTTTGGCCAAGTATTTTTCACCTTAAAAAATTGCTAAACTTAGAAATGATATTACTTCTTTTACTCAGTATAAAGAGAGTCAATATATGAAGCTTGTGAAGGATTTAAGGAACTCCTTAGGAAGTATTCACATCATTCAAACTTTTTACAAAGGGTTAATAGGATCCCTTAAATCTATCACAGACTCTGCTGCTTGAGGTTCTTTAATGTCAAAACCATTTGATCAAGCTTATGCAGTAATTTAAGAGATGCTACAAATAATTTTCAATGGCCTTCTAAAAGGGTAAATCCAAAGAAAGTAGCCATTATTCATGTTAATGACACTATTGTGATGGTTTCATATCACGTTGCAACATTATTTAAGAAAATATACCAAATTAGATTGAATTTCTCTCAAACACCCCATGTGATTGAAGAAAATTCATTAGGACAAATGATTGATTCTTAAACCTTATTAGAAACTTTAAATATTATTAACAATAAACCCAATAACCCATATTCTAAATTTTACAGCCCAGGTTGGAAAACCATCCTAATTTTAACTGCAATAACAATTATAGTGGTGGAAGTCAATAATGGGATAACAATTAAGTAAACCCATTGGGAAACTAGAACAATAAGGGTAGTGCTAACTTTAGACCTACTTTTCCTCTTGGATTTAGTAGTAACCAAAAAATTAAGGAGAAGAAGTTATACATGGAAGAAGTATTATTATAGATGGGAAATCAATTACAAAGTCAAAGTGCTGCCATTTAAAATATTGAGAGTCAACTGAGACAAATTGCTAACACATATAGCAATAGGCCACAAGGAACACTTCCCAGTAATGTTGAAATCGATCCTAAAGACAAAAATAAAAAACAAGAACAAGTTAAGGCTTTCCAACTTAGGAATGGAAGGAAATTAAATGTTGGAGTTCAAAAAGAGATTGAAGTTGAGAGAGAAAATAGAGAAACTGAAAAACCTGAAGAAACTATTCTTACAGAAGTGGAAAAACCTGTCTCTCTAACTAAGATTAATTTAGAAAGACCACCACCTCTATTTCCTCAAAGAGTTAGGTAGCAAAAGTTGGATCAACAATATTCTAAAATTTTTTAGATATTAAAAAAGTTGTGTGGGCCTTACTTTTGGTTGAAGCCTAGTCTCTTCCTCGTAAGATCTAGCCATAGGACTTTCCTGTTTACTATTCCTAGAAGACTAATAAAGGAACCCTCACCATTAGAAATTTTAAAATTCTTGTTTACTGATCTTGAAGTTCCACATGTTGGTTCTAACCTCTCACACTTAGTAGGTGGAGCAAATATGGGGAAGCTAAAGAAGAGTCTCGATAAGACTTTTTGGCCTTAATGTTAGCCCTGGGTGGTGTGGTCTTGGTCAGTCTTGCACACAGACACTTGATACCTCTCACCTTCACTCACAACCTAAACTCTTAACCAAATATGCTTAATCTCTCCCCTGATCTTTTGGAAACTCATGTGGATGGTCCCCTAAAGCTTTAGCCCTATGCTATGACTTGGCTAAGACCAACACATGGAGGATCCAAAATAGGATTTCTTTGGTCTCATGGCACCATAATGTTTTTTTTATGATTAAAATCCCATGGAACCCTAATTCTACCCAATTTTCACGTTTTTCTTGGAAACTTTTTTAAAATTACCAAATTACCCATAGAACCCTAATTTTTCAAAAGTTACCCAATTTTTTCCAAAAAATTGTAAAAATTACCAAAATACCCTTGGCGGTCCAAAAAATTTCCAAAACCTCCAAAAATCATTCCAAACACCACTTAAACAAATATTGACCACTCATTAAGTCCATGTTGACCAATATGACCAATTTTGACCAAAATCCCAATTTTGCACTTTTAGGCCGAATCACCCAAAATCACCCCCAATTTACACCAAATTCATTCTGAAAGTCTCCATTTTCAAATCTAAACACAATTTTATCATATTTAAGCCAAGTTTGAACCAAATTCAAGCCCATTTGAGGCTAATTTCAAACTCAAATTCCAAGTCCAATTCAAATCTCTATTTAACCATGTCTTAAAATTTCACCAAATGGAATGCCTTAACCTATCCATTTACCCCAATTTAGAATTCTAAACACTTCATAACATACTTCTAGACCAAAGTTAAACTTCAATTGGCCTTGACCTAGACTCAAGCCTAACCCAAATCCAACCCAAATCAAAATCCCTAATTTGCCCCAAAGTCCAAATTTCTTCAAATTGAACTCCATAACCCTTTTATTTTCCAACCAATTGATACCCAAATGCCTCATTAAAATTCTCTAAACCAAATTGATCGTTCACTTGGACTAGATCCAAGCTCTAGCCTGTTGACCTCACTTTTGGTTGAGGTCTAGTATTTCCTCTTTAGTAGCCTAGGGTTTAGCCATAGGACTTTCTTGTTGATTATTTCTAAAGGACTAGAAAAGGAACCCTTACCATCAGAAATTTTAAACTCATCTTTGATTCACTTGGAGTTTCATATGCTTAAAGTCTAACCTCTAGCACTTAGGAGGATGAGACTAAGCATAAGAAAGATCAAGGAGAGTTCCCCATAGGATGGTCAAGCCTTAAGACTAACCCTGGGTGGTATGGTCTTGATTAGGCTAGCTTGTACACACTACACTTTCTCACACACCCCAAACTGTAAGACCCCATTGATTTAGTCTCCTAGTTCCTTTTGGAAGGCTCATGTGGGTGGACCCAAACCCTTAGGCCTTTGGCTAAAAGGATTAGGACCAATATATTGAACATCCAAAATGAGTCCTCATATGGATCCTATTAGTTTGACATGGCTTTATGGCTTACTTGCCCATTCTAGCCAATCCTTCGTCAGATTACCAAAATGCCTCTCATGGCTCAAAAATCCAAAAAAATTCCAAAAATTTTAAAATCATCCCAAATGTCTCCAAAACCAATTTGAACCACTCCCATGACCCAACTTGACCAAATTGACCCATTTTGACCAAAGTCCCAAATCACCCTTAAAGGCCCAATTTCCATAAATCAACCTCAATGTAAACCAAATATTGACTTCATGCTTCTCCAATTTCAATTCTAAACTCAAATTCATCATGTAAAAAACCTAATTGAAACCAAATCCAAACCCAATTTGACCCAATTTCAAGCTCAACCCAAACTCAAGCCCAAATTCATCCCCAATTCAAAAGCCCACATGATAAATTTCCCATCATCATCCATTTAGTGAAAGTCATTCCCAAAGTTTCCAATTCATGCCAAAAATATTCTAAATGAAGCTTCATCGCAAACTCCACAAAAATACCCCATAATTCCAAAATCCTTTCTTATGTAAATTGACCAAGCCAATAGGTGAGCCATATGAGCCTTTGCCACCTCACCAAGCCATTAGTGGAAAAAGGAGGAGGCACTTTCAAGCTCCCTTCAAAAAGGTTTTAACCCTTTTAATGATGCACTCTAACCCATGATGAGCCAAATCCATTGGATTGATACCCCTCCACACTATTTCAGCTGATCCACTTGAACTTGGTCAGCCTTGGTGAGTCACCCAAGCCATTTTCTTGAAGATAAACAGAACCTAAACCCAAGTTGACCCAAACCCCTTTCCACTTCAATTAATCAACTCTATACATGCACAAATCCAATTGGCTTCACATTTGCCCACCACTGATCATCCTCATTAGGATGGTGACCTGAACCTTGCTAGCCGATCACCCTGACTCCCAGAAAACCCCATGGCCGAGAGAGCCCAATTAGAGAAAACCAAAATATCAGCCCATCCAACGTGGCTCACTCTAATTAGGTTGTTGCTCCCTTCTTCCCTCCACATAAGCACCACTCTCCACTCACTAGCTAGCCATGAAAGCCACCTCAACCTTCTGTACCTAAACCCCGCTCCTCCACGGCCAAGAGGGAGACCAACAAAAACCCTAACCAAAATCTTCCAAATTTTCACCAGAGCTCCCTTAAGACTTCCTAAGAAAAATCCCACCATCCTTAGCCACCCAAGTTCACTGCTTGAGCTTAATTTTGGAGATCAAAATCTATCTGAAACATGTCATGTTTCACCACAGGTCCACAGTCGATCAAAACCAAGTTCCTTGCACCCACACCTTCACCACAACAAACAAAGAAAAACCCCCACAAAGGCCCCATCACAGAGAGCCTCCATACTTGACTTCGATCAACACCCAAAATTGGCCTCGATTGAGTTTGATTCTAGTAAATTCACCGTGACTAGAGACTTCATGCATGAGCTTGTTAGACCTCCCCGAAGCTTCTATAACTATCTGATTGAGGCATCCTCTCTTAGACAAAGGTATTGACTCCTCTCCCAATCCTATGCTTATTTAGATTCTTCATGCATGCTGGCACAATTTTAGGCTAGGTTAACCATATAGATAGGTTCGTCTAGGTTAGATGAGTCCATAGAAACAAACCCGAGGTACTTTGAATAAGTATAGGAAGAGATCTTAAGGTTTAGGGTGAACGAATCGCGGGAAGAATCAGACAGGGACGAAGAAGGAGCACCATTGGATCGAGCGTGTATCAAGCGGAGGGCTCTAATTACATCGAACGGGAGCACAGTTTGAAAAGTGCATCGTGACTCAGCTGGTGGTGTCTAATCCCCTGCGGCGCGTGGGCTTTCGTCATGTACGAGGCTGACTGTGTTAAGTGGATAAATAGGATTTAATCAAATAAATTAATTCACCCCTAATCTTAGAAAATCCATTACTTAGTGTAGAAAAAATATAAAAATAAAATAAAAATACTTTCTTGCTCAGTGAATAGAGGAGAATAATGTGGAGATAAAATCAAAATTATTTGACATGTATTTTATTTTTAATTAATAAAATATAGTAAACCCTATTTAGACCATATCTTTGCACACACAATTTACCATGGCATGGGACCATGAGGCCTTAGCTCTCTCTGTTGTTAGAGATTTCCTCTGATTTTTCCAAAGTGAGGGAGCATATCTAACTAGAGATCTCTAATTTTCAAGTTGATGGTCCCTATTTTGATATAAACATTATAATACTAGAATATTCATTAGAAAAATATTTTGGTAGGTTCACTGTGATCAGAGGACCCTAGGAAGAATACAAACTTGGTTTAACTCAATAAAAATAACCCTAATTATCATTAAACCCCAAAAAGGAAGTATAATTAAATTAGATAAAATATAAAATTAAAGGGCACAAAAACTATTCTCCATTGTAATTTAATGTTAGATGAACTCCCCATAAAAAAGTCAAGTCAATTAGATTTAATTTGACAACTAAAATGGATTAATCAAGTGAAATAACATTTTTGGAATTAAAATAGTTATAAGAATTAAAATATGACTCAAAAAATCACTAAATTGGTTTTGGGTGTTTTGGGAATGTACAAAAATAAAACTGGAATTAAAGTAAAATTTTCATTTTTTAAGCTTTTTTTTATATTTAAATGATTTAAAATTAATTAAAAATCATAAAAATCACAAAATTATTAAAATTCACCAAAATGTCACATTTGACCTCCTAATCACATGGGAGAATTAAAATAATTTTCCTAATTTTCTAAGTGAAGATATTGATTTTTGAAGACTTAAATTAATTTTTTAAAGGTTAAAATTAATTTTCTCTAATTTTCCATTAAAATAACTCTAATAATTAAAATATTATCCACAAAAATATGAAATTTATTTCTATGGGTTTTCTGACCATAGAGAGATTTATGAATATTTTAAAATTTAATTTTCCACTTAAATAATATTTTATTTTTAATTAATACTCAAAACAAACAAACAATTCCAATAACTATTAAATCTCTAAGAATCATGAAAGTTAGTTCAAGTGGTCCTATAATCTAGATGAACCTCAAACCAATTTGTTAAGTACAAAAGTTTTTTATTAGTTGAGTTATAGAATTTTCATTAAAAATCCCTATTTCTGCATTAAAATAATTATTAAAATCAAATAAATCCAGAAAAATCACATTTTGTCATCTAATATTTTAATTAACCCATGAGTGGGGCAGCATAAAACATTCAAAAACATTTGAGTTTAATTTAATGAATTAGGAAGCAAAATATGCTTTTAGGGAAAAATGGTAATTTTAGGATTTAAGCCAAAAATTAATATTTTGGCCTAAACAAAGGGTAAATGGGTAATAAATGATCTTAATTCACATGTTTAGACGATTGAAATAAAAAAGTAGCAACCGATCTCACTTTGTTTTCATTAAGGATAAATTTATAATTTCTTAAATGGATGAAATTTAGAAGAGTATTTAAATGAGGAGATCTTAGGGTTGGGGGTTTGACTTTGGAAGATCATAGCCCACTAATTTAAAACCTAAATTAATGTTTTTAAGAATAATTTACAATTCCTGATAAGGATTAAGTGTATAAATATTTAAAATCTTCTAAATTTACAAATCTACCCATTTAGTTTTACGGGCTTAGTAGTGAATTAGGCTTAATCAAAATCTTGTGCAATGAGGTCTATAAAATTACCTATAATTAATTTATAACATTTTAAAAAAACACTTCAAGTCCATCTTTAAAAATTAAACCTGCTAAGTTTCTCAATTAATTCAAATTTCCCTAAGGGCCTTTACCCGTATAATTCGTAACTGAAACATCAACTGATAATTACCCCACTTAAAGGGATAATCAAAACATCAAGGTTCATTGAGCATAAGGGTATGAATTGGGTGGTGATCCACATAGCAACATAATAAGACCAAAATGAACTTGAGACGATTCGAGGGACTGTAAAATGTCTGTGGTATTACCCAGGACCTTTTCGTGATCCTTTCGAAATCTCGGAGGACACTTGGACATATTATGATTTTCTTGATGGAATCATCCCCATAGATGAACAAATTGGACCCACCAAGGTATGATATAGGGTTTTGTAGACACACTTCAAATCTATACTCTATGCTTTTCCTACAAGCATGTTTTAATTCATGGAAAATTATATATATATAATGGAGCTGCTGGCGGCTGGAGGTGCTCTGCTAGGGTGCTTGTCGGGAAGATGAGCTTCTGGTGCTGGTTGGTTGTGGTAGTGTGGTTGTGATACTCTTTTGGGACTTTCTCATTCCAAGGTCCAACTGTAGGACTTTGGATTTCAAGGCTGTTACTTCTTGGGTGTGGAGGTTTTTGAAATTTTACTGTTCCAACTAAGGTGGAATAAACATTCTTGCTTCAGATCTTCTGTTTTTCCTTCCATTGATTCACCTTTTGATGTTGAAACCAATGCTCAGTAGAATAAGGCCACATATGCAGGGGTAGTTGACCAATTTGCTAATATTCTTCAGGACCCAGACATGTTAGTTATCCCTCAAGCCTTTCATGATACTGTTGTAGGAAAGGGTGTCTGCCCTTGTATTCATCCTGTAGGCACTAAAGAAGGAGAACCGACTATTCTCTTCTCTCAACAAGAGATTCTATCTCTGAACAAAAAAAAGTAAAGTTTACACTGGTGGGTAAGTTTCAAACAAAAATGGATATAGTCAGGAACTTTTTTGCTTCTTTGAAGTTCATTGGGGATTGAAAAATAAGTTATCTTGATGGAAGACATTTACTCATAAAACTTTCAGTGGAAG
The DNA here is from genome assembly GCA_003013225.1 of Phalaenopsis aphrodite. Taxonomy (NCBI): domain Eukaryota; kingdom Viridiplantae; phylum Streptophyta; class Magnoliopsida; order Asparagales; family Orchidaceae; genus Phalaenopsis; species Phalaenopsis aphrodite. The sequence continues at coordinate 2,761,463 of NEWO01000006.1, forward strand.
AGGATTATGCAAGAATTTTTGCTAAGTAATCCCTACTAATTGCAGGAACTAACTTGAAGACTTGAAATGGACACCTGATTTTGATCCCAACAAAGAGCCACCAGTGGTTCCCCTCTGGTTCAAACTGTCTGGTCTCCCTATCCCTTTCTTTAACCTAAATGCTTTATTCAATATTGGTTGTGCTCTTGGCAGGCCTTTTAACGTGGATGCCCATACATTTAATAAGGCAAGATCAGCATTGGCTAGAATCTTCATTGAAAGGGACTTTAACCTTCATGAACTGAAAATAATTTGGATTGGGCCTGAGAATGAAGGTTTTTGGCAGGAAATCATTCTTGAGCAAAGACCTTAATGTAAAATGTTTGGGCACACTATGGATAGGTGTTATAGGCTGCACCCTCCCCCAAAAAGAACCCCTCATGCAAAGGAAAATGTTTCTTTGATTACTGAACAAGAGCCTATTCTACCAAATTAAACCTTTTTGGCAGTGGCACTCCACCCTGAGGAGACTAGAGGTGTCTTATTGGACACTCCTCATAGCTCTACAGCTCCTTTTGATTCCAATACCCCCTCAAAATGAAAGTATGGAACTCATTGAGTTGAGTTTAGTAAATTTATTTAGACTAAGTGAATCCAAAGAAAATAGTGATGTCAGAATGAGGAAACCATGATTTTCTAACCTGTGTTGCTCTAATCAATTTTAACCCCCCTCCTCATAATGATTGAACTTTACATTGTCATTTAAACCTTTTGGACCTTTGACTTTAGGACTGCTACTTAGTCGAGGAGCTTGGAACTAACTCCGTGGGCAGCCTTCTACAATAACGATCTACAAGAGCATGAGGATCTATAACACTACATCTTTCCTTAGAAATTAAATAAACAAGCCATAGAATTTTAAGGTTGTCCGCCTAGTGCGACATAAATTCTTAATTCATCTTTAGGCCTTTGCACAATCGTGTGGTGCAATCTAAGTCCAAACTAGATTTAGGATTCTGAGGTTGCATCTATCATGACCTAAATACTCATATTTTCCAGGCTATTTTTGTGACTGTCTCGCATAAATATACGCCCTAATTAATAAAATTGGCAGGAAGTAACATTTAAATATTTTCTCTCCAAAATTGAAGCTAAACAATAAGGTAGTTTGGGATTCTTCTTAGGATCCATGACATCCCCTAGCTCTTCTTCTATTGGATTCTAAAATAAAATGTTCCAAATTTGAGCCATCCCACTTTCACACCTCTTTGTCCGATCATTTAAAAGGTCCTATCCTTTGAAATTTTTGAAGACAATATCCCCTGACTTTTATTGAGAATTTTCTTAGGTGAGTTCCGTTATTTATGTTGTAATTAACTATAGGGTCTTGCCCTTATAGGAAACTTTCAAGAACCCAGCTTAAAATAAACCTTATTTAATTATTCGTATTAAATAAGGTAACTTGTGGGTAAGCATAAAAAATGATTTTTGGCAGACTTAAGCGGATGTTATAAATTCTTTAGTTTATTTAATCAAGTCTTACCAGTAAGTAGTGTGTCTACCCTTACAGATAGATGCATCTCTTGCAGTATTAGACTCGTTTATTTAAACTACTTAGGATATGAGATCAATCTGGTCTTATATTTTCAAAATTTAAAATACTAATTTTTCCAAAAATATATATATAAAGTAAATTAAATAGGGCATCGGGATATCCATTCTGACGACTGATAATTTCTAATTTGGCGACCGAAAACTTCTAGTGACTCTGTCGGGGTTTAATTTCTCTCTCCATTTAAATCAATGAATATTATCTTCATACATCGGTAATGTGTTCATGTCCCTCATGAACTAGATTATCCTTTTTCTGTTGATATGCTTTACCCATTTCTTTCTTGGATAAGTATGGTCAACTCTTTCGGACTTCAAGACCAATTGTTCAATCACCTTTGAATAGAGAGGTTCACAAGTTCATTAGGAAATTTTGACCTTGTGTGAAGTCGGACCCCCAATAGGTGTGTTGGTGGATTAATCTCGCCTGAGCATTGTGCGTTATAAAGTTAGTCCTGTACTGGGTCCTAAACTTTACTTTTCTCTTCATGTTCTTTTGAGTTTTGTTTACTACTATTCAGATTAAACAAAATTGTTTGGTGTAGTGCTTGGTCTTTAAGCTTCTTTATTTAATTAATTAAATCCATCTGCTTTCAAACAAATTTTAATAAATTTTAAAAAATTTTCACAACCTAAAGTTAAATAAAAACTTGCCCAGTCTATAGATCAGTCTTTGTTAATTTTTGGTGTTCGCACTGGAGTTATAAGGTGTGGCCAAATAACTAACCCTAGAGCTTTCTTTTTGAAGTTGCTGCAATGGCGTTCTTAACGGTCACTTTCTCCTGCAACCTACCAACTAGTCATGATGCTCGCAATGTTGCTCTCACCATCAAGTTTGGAACTAGATTAAATGAGTCTTGGAAAGGCCCCATTCATCAGAATGAAAGTCGCCGCTCCAGAAGCTTAGGAGCCATGTGGAAAATTCAACCTGAGCTGTTCTCAAGATTTTCTTTCCTGCATGAAGGTGAAAGCCACTGCTACCCCGGTACCTGTTAAGTTTGTTGTTCCTATTTCTGCCAAAGGAAATGAGATTATGATCGTTGAAGATATAATCAAAGAATTTACCATCCCACCATCGGAGTTTGAAATTGGATTAAGTTTAAAGTCTGTACCGTTAACTCAGTCTCAAGAGAGAAATCACTGTTGAAAAGTTTAGAAGGCTACTAAGGCCCAAATTCCTAAAAAGATACCCATTCATGTGATTCCCACCAGAAGGAACTTACATTACTTGAGGCCTCTTCGTTTTTGCGAGGCAAGGTTTCACCCATTAATGGACAGTAATGGGTATAAAAGTTTTCAAAAGATTGTCACTACCTTGCCATTACTTCACAGCCTTGATGAGGAGAATGAAAAGCCAACTCGTATCACCAAAGTTTGTACAATATTCTAGAGGTTGTTCATTAAAGAAGGTTGTTCAGTCATTGAGCTACTTAAGCGAGTGGGATGCGTGGTATCCCCTCAGATGAAGAAATAGATTTTAAAGGATGTCAGATATGACCGTTAATCTCAAAAGTCAACTGATGTTTTGCCAACACGTATTCCCATCAGGTTCCATATGGGGAGACGAGTTGATACTACAATTGTCACCACTGATTTTATTACCACCGCTGCTTAAAGGTTTGCAGGACGTCGACCGGCCAAGACACATTTGGGTCCCAGATACCGTCAGTTGTTGTTCGTAAGAGTGCCCCAAATAAGGAGTAAATAAAGAAGTCATATGTTACTGTATTTGGTCTGCACCATGGCGAGCATGCCTCTCTCCGACATGTCGATGCCTCTATTGAGACACCACATCTCAAGACATAACCGTCAAAGAAGAAGGTATGGGTACTTAAGGTCGCTGTACCAATACGGTTCAACGAGCCTGCATGGAAAGAATGTGGAATGAAGCAAAGGTCCAAAGTATTAGACATTGTTGCAGCTATTACCACTTAGTTTGATGAACAAGCAGAGGATGTTCAGGAAATTCCTCCATATCTCAAAATGGTTTAAGAAGAAATTATTTAAGAGATAGTTGAAAAGATCAGGGCTGAGATTTCTGAGTTAGCTAAGGAGCATGGAGTAGCCATTGATGATGATGAAGATTTTGATTTTAATGATTATCTCGATGAAGATTTTATGGATATTCATGTCATCGAGACTAGAGCCGCCACATTTAGGCTCGATGCCCAACCTCCAATTGAAAGGAATGTCGTAAATGATTTGCACAGGGCTGTTCTACTAAGAGATGAGCAAATTAATCAGATGAAGAAGAGAATGGAAGAGATGGCCACCACCATGGCCGCCATGGTTATAGTTAATGGACAATCTTAATCAAAGCAGTTAGCTTCTGTAGAAGTTGGCCAGCCAGAGATAGTTCACATTACCAATGAAAGGAGAGAAGTTGCCTTTGATAACAAAAATGATCAACAAAAGAAGGATTCCTCATGAAGTGTAATAGAAGAGCAGTATAAAAAATAACTGGTCGAACAAAAAGTTCGGAAGGCATTAGCCCAATCTAAGGGTGGTGCATTGATTTCATAGGGTAGACCTTACTTGGAGGAGTTCGATGTCGTATCCTCCCTTAAGGGTTTTGTGTCTCCAAACTTTAAGACATTTGACGGGACCAAAAATTCCAGGCATCATGTAGCACATTTCCAAGCCAGTGGTGGCAACACCGAAGGTAATGAAGCCCTACTCTTCCATTAATTTTTTAGCAGCCAATTGGGATCACATTTGATTGGTTTGTTGAGCTACCCAACAGATCAATGAAGACATTTTCTGAATTAGAGTTGTTGTTTGAGAAGAGGTTTGCTGGAGCACAACACCATGTTTCTATCGGAGATCGCATAGTGGAAGGACAGAAGCCTGATCCCCCTTGATACTGCTAATATGTAAAGTACAACAATAATTCATATTATATTTCACTTATATTTTCTTACTTTACAACAAAACCAAAAACTTGATCCTAAAGAAAAATAAGAATTTAACTTTTAATTTATATATATTGGGATACTACGAAAGTATACGTATCGTTATCAAGTAATATATGACTTTTTGATTAAGACTTGCCTATCGAACCTACAGGGAATTTATAATATGCACTTTTTAGAAAACTTTCTATTTTTAAAAAGGCAATTACTTAAACTAAGTATATTCTGCAGTAATAGAAAAATTCAATTATATTTGGTATTTTTGATATTTTGACAAAATAGTAACAACTTAAAAAGATAATTAGATTTTGTGGATGAAAAACACTTAATGAGAAAAATATCTTTCTTCTTATCATGAATCAACAATAAGTATAAGAATTCTGTTGTGGAAGTATGTAAATTTTGTTGTGCCAAATAGGACCAATAATATTCTTTACCCTTACTAGAGATGTTGTAAAGAACATTGGCTAATTTAAAGTTTGAATAGTTCTGAAGACCGACTAGGCAGGGAAGATACTAGCTCTCAGTCTAGAGTTCCCTTGATTCCCTCCACCTGGGGGCTAACATCTCGTATCAGAATCTAAAACAATAAACCAAGTTGGGGGCTTTAACCTGTCACTTTAAAGTCCTCTAACTCTACACCCTTCAATGAATAATTCCCTATTTATTTGCACCCAATCATATGAACTACATTCTCATTCATACAACCTCATGTGATTCTTTCCAATTGTTGACTAAGACAATACCAGCCCGATTCTTACATGTTCTCACAACCAATTTTAACATCTGGATTGGCCAAATCAAGAAGTAAATGAAGTGCATGGATTTAAATCATCATAACTTGTTCCAACATTAAAGATCAATACTCTCCACAATTTCCATCCACAACTTAATTACTTATCACTTTAAGAAGAAAGATAAAGAAAACTACTCAGAATCCATGGAGAAAATAAAACCAAAGTTTAGTTTCAAAGAAGAAATCATTGTCAAACCAGCAATAAGTCTAAACTAAAACAAAAATTAGTCTCAAAATAAAAAGATAAAAACTTATCTCAAGTTCTTCACCAAACTTCTGAAGTTCCTTTGAATCTCTTCTCTTTACAATCACTCAAAATAAAATAATAGAAAGGATAAAATAAAAGTAAAAGTGGTGCCTGAAAATCTCTCCAAACTAACTCGCCAAATGAGAACTTTCAAAACTTTCCAATACTTTCTGGACTCTTTTCAAAGTCCTCTATTCTTTCTTTTATAGTTTTCAAAGAGGTGCCTTGGAAACTCTTCAAAATATCTCTAGATTCAATGTATTTCCCCAAGAGATGCATCCTTTCATGATAATTTTCATCCATGGTGGTTATAACCACATATTAAGCCAATGGGTGCCTCAGAAACCTCTTTAAAATTCACAAAAAATGACTTTACTCGTCTAGTAACTGCCACTGGCGCTTAAGCGCGGGACCTCTGACGCTTAGGCGCGACTCCTCTGTTTAACCGGCGCTTAAGCGCCGGATCTGGTGCTTAGGAGCGAAAACTCATTTGCATAATTTTCACATTTTTGCTCCAAATTTGATCCTTTTTCACTATTTAAGTATTTTTAACCCTTTTACCTGTATCTACAAGAAAAACACAAAAATACCTTCCATTAAAGCCAATATCTCAAAAATAGGTGTAAATATGTGTCTAAAAATATTATATATTTTAGGTGTATCAAATTCCCCCAAACTTAAAATGTTATTTGTCCACAAGTGACCTTCAATCTTTAAAAACTACATATGTATGATATGTATATGAGTTTCTTTAGGAGTTACTAAAATTTAGATTTAGAAATATAGTAGTCTAATTTAGAAAAAAAAATTTAGTAAATGAGACAAACTAAAAGTTTAGAAATTTTTAAAGTTAAGAAAGATGAAAATATGCGTTTCTATCTAAGTCAGAAATGTTTTGTAGATTTTCCAAATTTAGAATTTAGTTCTTTTCTTATCTCTTTAGAAATGTAGTAGTCTAATTTAGAAAAAAAATTCAGTAAATGAGGCCAACTTAAATTTTAGAAATTCTTAAAGTTAAGAAAGATGAAAATATGAGTTTTTATCTAATTTAAAAATGTATTGTAGATTTTTCAAATTTAGAATTTAGTTATTTTATTATCTTCACTTAAAAATTTTCATTAAAAATAATTTTACTCACTATATTATATCTATAAGCTTAAGAGTTTCTCAAGTCTTATACTTTAAAAAGATCAAATGTAGAACCAATTTTGATTAGACACTAATCGTCAAGCTTCTCTTTCCTAATTTTTTTTCTCTTTTTCTATTCTTTCTTTTTTTTTCTTTTTCTTTTCTTTCTTTTTTTTCTTTTCTTTTTCTTTTTCAGGCAATGATTACTATATCTGGATAGACCTTTAATGATTTCAAATTCCACTTCTCCTTTCTTAAAGCAAAGTCTTGATATAAGTCTTTTACTTATAAATATAATAATAGTTTTGAAAATTATTTTAATTAAAGAAATTTAAGTATTAAAAATAAAAGTCTAACTTATCTAAATTTTTCAAAAGTACAGTTTTTCTTACGAAAGATATTGGTGTTAAAATTTTTAAAGTTTAAACTTTTTAATAATTCTAAACTATTTAATCTCTTAAAACTTTTGATACAATTTTTCTTATGATTAATTAAAGTTTTTCTTCATTACTAAAAATTTTAACTAAATTTTCTTACTCATTTTTAAAATCAAATTTTACTTCCCTAATATAAATTTATATACATAATCAATTTTTTTTCTTATAGCACATTTGAGAACAAATAAAATTCCAGTTTTTTAAAATATTTTTCATCACCCCAAACTTAAATTTTTAACAGATTAAATAGTTTAGCATCAGATATATATAAGCAGGAATGAAAATTTAAAAATAACATGCTAAAAGGAATTTTAAACCCTAATGATACAAGTATAAAACTAAAAACTTGAGTAAAATTAATTTTTGATCAAATTTTCTTTAATTTTCATTTTACTTTAACATGTAGAGATTCAATAGACTTCTAAAAAGTGGGTAGAAACATAAAAGCAAACATACACACTACTAACACCACAATCTTAACATAAAGACAAACTTGCAAACATGATAAAATAAAATAAAGGGTAGCAGTTTCTGAATTTCAAGTTTAAGATCTAAGCTAGAAAGATTTTCTACTTTATAATAGATATGAATTTAAGTTAAGTTACAAACTAACTAAATCACAATACAAAACACAAAACAATAGTTACTACCCTAAAATTTAAAAATAAAATACTAACTACCATAAACATCATAATAATAATAAAACACAAAAAGTTCAAAACACAACATAGTCCAAAACAACATACATAAGCAAATGTAACAAGCCCAGACCACATAGTTCATATCATATTACAATCATAAAATAAATCTCTTAGACCTACTCTTCATCCTCAAAATTACCGCTGTACCATTTTTCTACAGGCTCATAATCAGGATATCAAGGATATGGAGGAAATTGCACTCCTGGGTCACCTCTAATCAGACTCTCCAAAGATGTGTGGAATTTCTCTTCATAATCACTCTTCCTTCTATTATTCCTATTAGTATGATATGAAAAATGCTCTAAATTTTGTACCCTACCAGCGGTAAAATTGATATTATCCATCATCTTCTGCAATAACTCATCCCGAGTCATAGTAGACTCACCTCTAGTTGTTGAAGCACGTGAAGTAGATAGTCTAGATGAAAGAGTAACATAGGTAGATGCAACAGACGTTTCCATTCAATAGATCTTAGAAAATCCTCCTCTCCAACCAAAAATTGAATGCTCAGAATAAGTCTTCACATTCACCTTCGTGATGGGATTTAGAGGTAACATAACTTCTTCCCAACTATCATATTTAACCCCAGCCTGCTTGCACAAAAAAGAGTTCAAGGAAGCAAATCCCAGACCTGCAGTTGTAACACCTATAGTAGAACCTATGATAGTCAGAAAAATTAAAGCTCCAATGTTGATGAGCTTTCCCTCTTGAATACACAACGTCACTCTTTCTCAGGTCACTTCACTGAGATGATTGGTCGGATGCAGACGAGCAAAAATGAAATAGTGCCAGACTTTTGAAGGTGCACATAACTTTAAAGTTGGGAAATTTACTCTCCTCTCATTGGTAATCTTCCAAAGTCCTCTCCCAATAGTCAAGTATGAAATAATCTCGTCTAACTTCTCTTCAATAAGACTATAATTTGCATAAAAATATAAAGTATCAGGTGGTAAATGGTAAAACAAGTTGATTACCTCTCAAGAAAAAGGAATCAACTTTCCTCAAACCATACCTCAATTATCTTCAGCTTTAGGGAGATTTCCATAGAACTCCCTCACAACAGAAATCACTACGTTAGCAGAGAAACAACAGAACTGTTCCCACTGTCAACGAACAATTAAATCTTCCATGTCTCCACCCAGATTTCTAAAACATCGCTTCAGAATCAAGTCTCGTGACTATATGGCGTCACTGTATTGATCTTGAGCCTTCAAACTAACAAATTTGCTTGAATCAAATGGGTTTTTTCCTCTATTCTTCTTCATTCTTGGTACTACTTAAAAAAAATTATAAATTCAAAAAATAACTTCAAAAATCAAATTTAAATCACTAAACTAAACTTCCAAAAGCACAAACTAAACCTCCCAACCAATTTCAATAGATTTTTCCTCATTTTTCACCATGAATAGTGAATTTTTGAATTCTTCCAAATGTACTCAAAATGCATGGTGAAATCCAAAATTTTTCATAGAAGTAAAGCTCTTACCTTAAGGAATCCGAATCTAGCAAATTTTTCTTGATTCCACCAAGAAATCTGCAATTAATGGTGTACCCTAGCCCTTAAAATCATAATTTTGAGAGGTAGAAAATGACAGGAGGCGTTAAAAATGGCATTTTCAGATCAAAATTTCACTTTTAACCGTTCACGAACCGGTTTACGTGAACCGACGCTTAAGAGCGGGTAAGTGGCGCTTAGGCGCCTGCCTCTCGGTTTAGCTTGCACTTAAGCGCGATATGTGGCACTTAGGCGCCAGTGCATTATTTTAGAAATCTTCAAATGTAAGTAAAATGCACTATTTTCCTAAGTAAACCACCCCCAAATGGACTCATAGCACTTAATTGGCTATTTTCAACTTCCTATAACTTCCCTCTCACTAAAAATTCTCCTTTATAGCTATTTCAATTCGAGGCTAATACAACACAAAATTTTCACAAAAATAAACTTTTATTAATTCACAAACAAGTACAAATACTATTGACACTTAATTCTCACTCAAAATAGTCTCGGATGAGAAAATTTTCCTAAGTACAAAACACTTAACACACATTCACAATTAAACACATAAGTAACATAAACACTAACACTTGTCTGAAATACTAAAAACACTTAAAGACAACAACTTTAATCACACAAAAATAAAAATAGAACTTAATTCCATTCTTCATTAGAAGGAATAAATTCAGGTCTTTCATTAGTCTCTCCTAGGGCAACTAGAATATAAAGTTGATAAAACGGACGGTGGTGATGTGCTCCGATGCAATCTTCTTCAATCCACTTTTGTTTAAGAAACATCTCCTTATCTGCTTCCTCTATATAGCTAGTGTGGCTAAATTACATTTTTAATTGCCATCCAATATGCTGAAGATGTGCATGAATTTCCAGTACCTTAGTCTCCCGTACAGACATGGTATTTTAAATTTTTTTGATCTTCTCTGATATTCCTTCAATACTAACGGCTAAGAATCCATTATACATCTCCTGTGTACTTTGAATAATGAATTTCTTCCTCATGGTATCTTCCTTCTTCTTCAAATCCATCTCCCATGAAGACATCATCTTAAAATCTATCTCTCCTAGAATTTAGGGCTAAAAATGATCTGGGGTGAAATTCCTTCACGAAACCCTTCTATTTATAGGCATAATTTCTTCCAATAACTCCTAGACACGTTTAGAAACTAACAAGACATGTTTTTGCAAACTTCTAGGTAGTTTTCCCTTCTAGAATATTAATTTTGTACTTGTTTTTAAACTGTCGCGCTTGAGCGCCCTTTTACATTTTTGCACAAGTCAACTTAACATCCAAATACTCATTTTAACATGCTCAAATCACTAATTTAAGTCTTAAAATCAATACTAACACATAATAGTGTCAAAAATAATACCCTAATTTTCTTAATCACACATAAAACTTCAATAAAAATAAAAATACACTGATACTTATGGGTTGCCTCCCACAAAGTGCTTGTTTTTACGTCTTCAGCCCGACGTAACCAGCGCTTACTCTGGTTGACCCAACATCATTCCATCAGTCTATGCCCATTCACTTCTGCTGATCCCCTACAAAATAAGGTTTCAGTCTATGCCCATTCACTTTAAAGATTTTCTCTGATTTAGGATCTTTAATATCTACAGCTCCATAAGGATAAACTTTAATCACAATAAATGAGCTCATCCACCTGGACTTAAGTTTGCTTGGAAATAATCTTATCCTTGAATTATATAGCAAAACTTGTTACCCTGGTAGAAAATTTTTAGTAAGAATCTTTCGATCATGCCACATTTTCATCTTTTCTTTATAAATTATCGCACTTTCATAAGAATCATTCCTTATCTCTTGAGGCTCATTTAATTGTAATAATCTTTTCTCACCAGCAACTTTCAAATTATAATTGAATTTTTTAATTTCCCAATATGCTTTATGTTCAAGTTCAACTGGTAAGTGACAAGCTTTTCCAAATATTAGCTTATATGGGGACATTCCTATAGGAGTTCTACATGCAGTCCTATAAGCCCACAAAGCATAGTCAAGTTTGACTGACCAATCCATTTTTGTTGGATTCATAGATTTTTTCCATAATTCATTTAATTTCTTGATTGGATGATTCAGCCAAACCACTTGTCTGAGGATGATAAGCTGTAACAATCCTATGATTTATATGATATTTATTTAATAATTTCTCCATTATGGCATTTCTGCAATGACTTCCCCCATCAGTAATGATAACCCTTGGCATCCTAAATCTACAAAATATATTCGTTTTCAAAAATTTTGCAACACTTAGGTAAAGCAACAACTTCTAACCATTTGAATACATAGTCCACTGCTAAGAGAATATATAAATTTTCAAAAGATGGTATAAATGGTCCCATGAAATCTAATCCCCAAACATCAAATATTTCAACTTCGAGCATATAATTTTGGGGCATCCCATTTCTTCTAGAAATATTACCTACTCTTTGACATCTATCACAAGTTTTGATATAAGCATTAACATCGCTAAAAATTGTAGGCCAATAAAATCTAGATTGTAAAATTTTGTATGTTGTTTTATCAAAACCAAGAAGTCTCCCAAAATCAGAATTATGACATTTTTGGATAATCTCATAGGTTTCTTCTAATGGTACACATCTTCGAATAAGTAGATCCTTTCCTTGTTTATATAAAAATGGGTCATCCCAAAAATAAGTCTTAGCTTTAGAAATAAATTTATTATTTTGTTGGTATGTCATTCCATAGGGTATAATATCACAAACAATAAAGTTTACAATGTCGGTATACCATGGAACACACCACTCATTAATAGTGAATAATTTTTCACCTGGAAAATGTTCATTAATTTCATTTTTAAGATAGAGTGGTTTTTCTTATTCAAGCATGGACAAATGATCAACAATTTGATTTTCAGTCCCCTTCTGATCTACTATTGCAAAATCAAATTCTTGTAAAAGAAGAATCCATCTTATAAGTCTAGGTTTAGCATCCTTCTTTTTCATTAAATACTTAATAGTAGAATGATCTGCATGCACTACACAATAAGTTCAAATTAAATATGATCTAAATTTATCAAAAGCATATACTATTACTAATAACTCCTTTTTAGTTGTTTTATAATTAATTTGAGTTTCATTAAGAGTTTTACTATCATAGTAAATAAGTTTAAAAATTTTATCATATATTTGTCCTTAAACAGCTTCTATAGCACAATCACTAGCATCACACATTAATTCAAAAGGTTTTTCCTAGTTTGATGAAACTATAATTGGTGCAGCGATTAATTTTTCTTTTGATAACTTAAAAGCTTTTAGGCATTCCTCATCAAAATTAAAAATTGTATCTTTCTCTAGTAAATGGCATAAAGGCTTAGCAATCTTTGAAAAGTTTTTAATATATCGCCTGTAAAATCCAGCATGTCCTAAAAAACTCTTAATTTCCCTTACATTTGTTGGATAAGATAAATTAGTGATCACTTAAATTTTAACAGGATCTACTTCCATACCATTTTCTGATATTTGATGACCTAATACAATTCCTCATGGTACCATAAATTGACATTTTTCCTAATTAGGGACTAAATTTGTTTCTTCATATCTCTTAAGAACTTTGGATAAATGTTCTAAACATGAGTCAAATGAAGTTCCAAACACTGAAAAGTCATCCATAAAGACTTCAATCCCTTTTTCAAATAAATCACAAAAAATTTCCATCATATATCTTTGAAATGTAATAGGGGCATTACATAAACTAATGGGCATACTTCTAAAAGCAAAAGTACCATAAAGATTGGTAAACTGTTTTCTCTTGATCCTTAAGAGATATTTGAAATAATTGTAATGGAAAATGATCTTTCCTATCAATACATATGGGCCACCCTGTAACTTGTCTAATAGGTACTGACTCATTATGTTCATTTACAGTTACAGTTACTCTTCCTTTCTTAGAAATGCAATGAATTGGACTAACCCATGCACTATCTGAAATAGGGTAGATAATTCCAACATCTAAACACTTTAAAATTTATTTCTTAACAACTTCTTTCATAATAGGATTTAGTCTCCTTTGCAGCTCAGCCTTGGGTTTGCAGTTCTCTTCCATATGAATTCTATGCATACAAATTGAAGAACTGATTCCTTTAATATCACCAATTGTACATCCAAAGGCTTTCTTAAAATTTTTCAGAATTTTCATCAACCTTTCTTCTTCTTCCACTGTTAATTTTGAGGAAATGATAACAGGTAAAGCAGAGGAATCTCCTAAAAAGGCATATTTTAAATGATTAGGAAGTAACTTCAACTCTAGTTTTGGAGGTTTTTCAATAGATGGACAAAATGATTTATCTTTGTCTATTGTGTCCAAAACTTCAAAACTTTCTCGAACATTTTTTGAATCTTCCTTAAAAAGATCTTCACATTGATCTAATTCCTCTTCTTGTCGTGTTCCAAATCTTTTTCTTCAAAATTTTCTTCATAAGTAGTCTTGAAATGACGTTCACTTAGGAATCTTATAACATCCATTATAAAACATTCATCATCTTTACCTTTTGTAGGGTATTTCATTGATCTTCAAATGTTAAAAGTAACATTTTGATCATTGACACGCATTATTAATTCCCCTTTTTACACATCTATCATTGCTCTTCCTGTGGCTAGGAAAGGTC
>NEWO01000006.1:2775684-2820366 GCA_003013225.1 Phalaenopsis aphrodite
AATTGTAAAGCTACCAGGATCTTTAAGCTTTTCAGGAAGCTTCTTCTGAATTATCGCACTGCACTCCTCACTAAGTGCAAGAGTCTCATTATCTTCAAACTTCCTTTTCTTGTTGAGAATATCCTTCATAAACTTTACATAGCTCAACATTTGTTCTAAAGCTTCAGCAAATGGAATATTAATTGTACACTTGTTAAATATTTCCAGAAATTTTGAAATTTGCTTATCTAACTTTTACTAATAAAGTCTCTAAGGAAATGGATGTGGTGGTTTTTCTAACTCAATTTTTAGCGGAGAAATAGGTCTCTCAAAATCTTTTGGAGCATCCTCTTTTGATTCTTCAATTTCTTTTCTCTACTTCAATTTCTTTTTCAACCTGACCTTCCAACCCTCTTCCGCTTCTAAGTTAAACAGCTTTTACTTGTTCTTTATTCTGGACTTTTGGATTTGATTCAGTATTATTAGGAAGTTTTCCTTGGGATCTATTACTTAATGAATTTGTTATTTTCCTAAGTTGATTCTCAATATTTCTAGTTGTAGCTCATTGACTTTGTAATTGATTTCCCATTTGTAACACCACTTCTTCTATAGATAACTTCTTCTCCTTAAACTGTGTATTACTGTTGAAATTTGGAGGATAAGTAGATCTATAATTATTATTCCCTTGGTTGTTCCGGTTTCCCAATGGGTTTCCTTGGTTGTTCCCCCATTGCTGATTATTACCACCTGAATTATTATTCCAGTTAAAGTTGGGATGGTTCTTCCAAGCTGGGTTATAATAATTTGAATATGGGTTATTCTGCTTGTTATTTATGACATTTAAAGTTTCTAATAATGCTTGAGAGTCTACCATTTGGTCAAATGAATTCTCTTCAAACATGGAAATTAGTTGAGAAAAATTCATTCCAAATTGGTCTAACTTCCATGAAATTGCAACAACTTGATTTGCTAACATGGTAAATGCATCAGTTTCATGAATGTTGGCTACTTTATTAGGATTTACCCTCTCAGAAGGCCATTGACAATTATTAGTATACATTTCTTCCATTAAAGCGTAAGTGTCATGAAATGGTTTTCACATCAATGAACCACCAACAACGACATCGATAATTGATTTAAGAGATGTAACTAATCCATTATAAAAAGTTTGAATTATTAACCAATATGGTATAACATGGTGTGTAAATTTTTGTAAGAGTTCTTTAAATTTTTCCCCTGATTCATAAATAGATTCATTTCTAAGTTTTGTACTTTTTGATGATGGAAAATATTTAGCAAGGAATTTTTGTGCTAAATCACCCTAAGTTCTGATAGATCCAGGTGTTAACAAATTCAACCACATCTTAGCTTTATCCGTCAGTGAGAAAGGAAATAACCTAAGTCATATGACATCATCTGATACTCCATTGTATTTAAATGTAGCCCATAATTCTAGAAAATTGGCAAGATGTAAATTTAAATCTTGAGTGGGTGATCCCCCAAATCGATTTTTTGATACCATTTGGATAATAACTGGTTTATGCTCAAATGAATTAGCCACTATAGTAGGTTTTTGAATACTACAATGAAGTTCATCTACGTAGGGTTGGCATAATCTCTTAAAGGTCTAAACTCTTGATGAATTTCAGCATTTTGATTATTTTGGTCAGCCATTTCTAAAATTTTTTAGGATTTTTCAAAATTTATAATTTTTTTAGTTTTTCTGATTTTTCTAATAGTTCTTTCTAATTTAGAATCATAGGGCACTAATCCTTCAGAACCTTAAGTACACATACACTAACATATAATAAAATAAAATAAAATTCAAAACACACACAATAAAAGATACAACACTTAAATTTTAAATAATACTTTCTAAAAATAGAAATTTTGCTTTCAATTCCCCGACAACAGCAGAAAAATCTTGATCCCTCTTGATACTGCTAATATGCAATGTACAACAATAATTCAGATTATATTTCACTTATATTTCCTTACTTTACAACAAAACCACAAACTTGATCCTGAAGAAAAATAGGAATTTAAGTTTTAATTTATATATATTGAGATACTATGCAAGTATACGTATTGCTATCAAGTAATATAGGACTTTTTAATTAAGACCTTAATATCGAACCCACAGGGAATTTATATAATATGCACTTTTTAGAAAACTTTCTATTTTTAGAAAGATAATTACTTAAACTGAATATATTTTTCAGTAATAAAAAATTCAAATATTTTTGGTATTTTTGATATTTTGACAAAATAGTAACAACTTAAAAGATAACTAAAGTTTTGTAGATGAAAAGCACTTAATAAGAAAAATCTCTTTCTTCTTATCATGAATCAATAATAAGTATAGGAATTTTGTTGTGGAAGTATGCAAATTGTGTTGTGCCAAATGGGAGCAATAATATACTTTACCCTTACTAGAAGAGCTATAAAGAACATTGCCTAATTTAAAGTTTTAATAGTTCTGAAGACCCACTGGGCAGAGAAGATACTAGCTCTCACACTAGAGTTCCCTCGATTCCCTCCATCTGAAGGCTAACATCTCGTATCAGAACCTAAAATAATAAACCAAATTGGGGGCTTTAAACGATCACTTTAAAGTCCTCTAACTCTACACCCTTAATGAATATTTTCCTATTTATGTGCACTCAATCATATGAACTACACCCTTCAATGATATTGTGCTTAGGCGCCAAAACTCTTTTGCACATTTTTCACCTTTTTGCTCCAAATTTGATCCTTTTTTACTCCTTTAAGTATTTTTCACCCTTTTTACCTATATCTGCAAGAAAAACACAACCATAGATTCCATTAAAGCGTAATATCTCAAAAATAGGTATAAAAATATGTCTAAAAATACTATATATTTTAGGTGCATCAAAGCCTAACGAAACATTAGTGGAATACGTCTTGAGGAGGAGAAACCTAAGCATGAAATGTGAGCCTTAGCTACAGAAACAACATGTGATTGAGATTCTACTCAAAAGAATCCATAGACTGGTAGTTTTCATGCTCATGGGACCCGACATCAAGTCCTTCGAGAAGTTGTTAAGAAAAGACAGTCTACATGAGGAAGTTAAATATATGGATTCCCAAAGGAATTCAGAAAGGACTATGACAACCAGAATATTCAAGAAAAAGTTTGGAATGACAGCAACAATTGATAAAGGAAAACAACTGAAAAAGATTCAGGTAGAACATTCTCATCAAAGTTTTCAGCGGTAATCACAATATACTCACCAGTAACAAGCACAACAGTATGGCTAATCTAGTCAACAGTCACACGAGGGAGGACCATACCGAGCAGATGGTAGATGAGGTTTGATTCTTTTAGAATGAATGAAAAGAGTTTATTCTTTCAAAGATGAGGCAGTGGTGAAGTTCTTTAGTGATGAAAAAGCCAAAAGTCAGATTGTGAGAACCAAAGAAGCTAGATGAATCTAACAAAAAAAGAGCATTCCAATTTCTGCACGTATTACTGGATGTTAGGACATACAATAGAGGGTTGTTTCATTTTCAAGGATTGACTCGAGAGAAATTTTAATGAAGGAAATATAACAATCCCGAAGGAATATTTAAAATAATATAAAAAAGGTTCTGTAAATATGATCTCGACCAAGCCAATCACTCTGATATATCAGTATTCAAAGAAAGATGGATGAAGCACAGTTTGGAGCAAGTCTTACAAGAAGATTCTGGATCAGATTCACACCGCTTCGGTACAGGAAGCCATTCAGAGCCTACAGCCTGTCCAACCCAAGTTAGAGATTTTGCCAGAAAAATTGCCGCAATCAGAGAAGAAGAAGAAGAATTTCATGAAGACTGATAATGTGGGGGGTAGGATAGGGGCTACCTTTGTTAGATTGGTAGTCTCGGATTCGAGGAAGAAAATCCTCGAACCCGGACCATGTATGATTATTTTTTTGCCCCACTGGGTATTATGTATATAATGATTATGATTTCAGTTACGTTCTAACTGTTTCTAGTGATAACAAAACAAATTTTAGTCGATCTTAATCTTATCTCAATTCTCAAACCGATACTCAAATCGTACTTAAGTCTGATGAACCAATTAACGAGAATGATGAAGATATCAACAACACCAGTTATGATAGCATCGAGAGTGAGGAGCAGATCCTCAAGTACCATGGTACACCACTTGTCATCAATTTGGATCCCTCTGATGAAAAGTAAACACCAAAAATTTTGCCTACAACATCTCAAGAAGAAGAAGAAAATACAAAAATAAATCTAAGATGTGGCAAACTATTACCATCGAGAACAACTCTAGTGGATAAAGGGAAACAAATAATCACTCGAGAAGAGCTACCTCCACCTCCACCAGTGTAAGAACCACATAATCTAGTAAAAATTAGAGGATTACACAAAGTAGACTATAACATGCCAACTCATCTTAGGAGGTTGTTTCCAAACTAAGCATCTACGATGCTCTAATCCTGACAAAGGAGATGAGAGAGTCTCTGGTTATAGCCTTGCTTGACCTAGAGATTTCCTTAGCTTACTTAGCCAGCACATGCTCGGATGAGGTTTGCACATTAAGAGAATAGCCTATGATAACCTTCATAGACGAAGACTTGTTGCTCGGCACTAGCGTCCATAACTGACTTGTTGACCTCACTTTTGGTTGAGGTCAAGTTTCATCCTTAGCAGTCTAGGGTTTAGCTATAGGACTTTTCTGTTGATTATTCCTAGAGAACTAGAAAAAAAACCCTGACACACACTACACTTTTTCACACATTGTCGACAATAAAAAGTTGAGGGGTTGCCCGTTGGAAGCCGTCGGCCGTCGGAAGCGAAATTGCACTGCCCACTTTAGAAGGACATTTAATTTACATATGTATATATAGTTTAGAAAAATATGAAATCAAACTGACCCATTATTTTTCATAGTTTAAATAAAATAGCATTATACCTCAAAACCTGTATCTATCTCGAAGGATAAACACAAGACTTGAGGATGAGGCTCGATCAAATAAACTAACAAGTATATGCATCCTTTTGGTCTACGAAACTATTTTATTTGCCCAAAAATTCTCCTATTTAATATGAAGTATTAAAAAGGGTTTATATTAAGTTAGGTTTGGACAAGCTTCCCATAAGGGCAAGCCCTTATGGTTAATTACATCTTAAATGACCGAAGTCACCTAAGAAAACTCTCGATAAAAATCAGGAAATATTATCTTCAAAGAGGTCAAAGGATAGGAATTTTCAACGAGATCAAACAGAGAGGTGTGAAAGGGAAATGATTCAAATTTGGAACATTTATTGTAGAATCTAAAGGATAAAGAACTAGGGGATGTCACAGATCCGAAGGAGAACCTCGGTGGCTTTCAAGTTTATTTTATTATTTAGCTTCAATTTTGAGGAGAACATATTTGAGTGTTTCATCCTATCAATTTTATTTTTTAGGGCTTATATTTGTGTGAAACGATCACACAAATAGCCTGGAGGACGTGAGGATTTAGGTTGTGATGAACCACAACCTTAGAATCCTAAGAC
Organism: Phalaenopsis aphrodite; assembly: GCA_003013225.1. Taxonomy (NCBI): domain Eukaryota; kingdom Viridiplantae; phylum Streptophyta; class Magnoliopsida; order Asparagales; family Orchidaceae; genus Phalaenopsis; species Phalaenopsis aphrodite. The sequence goes on from NEWO01000006.1 coordinate 2,781,199, forward strand.
TAGTTAGGGCTTATGTTGTATAGCAGGGTTGTACAAAAGCCTAAAGATGAGTTGAGGATTTATGTTTCATAAGAAAACAACCTCAAAATCTTATGGCTTGGTTGTTTAATTTTAAGGAAATAATGGTTTAGCTGATGTAGACAGGTTTCGCTATTGAAGATGGCCGTGCTGCCCTCAATGCAAGGTTCAAACTCTTCATTGTGGCGAGTTTAAGTTTTCTAATTTGTCAGGTTTTGATGTCAAATCAGGTGTTTCTATGGTTATGGTTCTTTAAATATTATGGGGTATGTTAAAGTTGAATAGAGTGACACCGGTTAGGATCATATGGTTCCTTCATTCTGGCACTACTATTTTCTATCAGATTCATTTAGTCCAAATGAATTTACTAAACTCAACTTAATGAGTTCCACACTTTCATTCAGACTGTGGGAAGTCTCGTTAGAAATCATAGGTTACCTCTCCCGAGGGATTCCCGATCATCCGATAGAGACGTCTTAATTTAGTTGCAATTGTTGTTTGTGATGTTTGTGATTAAATTTTGAGTTTTCTTATATTTTGAATGTTGTGGAGGTGATTTTTTTGGTTGATTTTAGTTTTGGTTTTATTTTTGTGGCTATCCTAGAAGTTTTTGTTTTCATGTAAGGTCTCATCATTGTTTAACATGCAAGTTTTTTAAACAAAAAAATACAATGTGGAAAGTACAAGAAGATACTGTACTGTAAATTGTAAAAGTGTACCTGGCGAGTCTTCTTATTCCATCACCTGAAAGGCTAGTACTTGCGAGGCATGTATATAATGTTGCAAGGAATTTAAATTGCATGAATAGATGAAGTTTTAGCTACCAAATCACAACCTATGAATTTTTTGAATCTCAAAAGATCCTAGTAGATGATTTTAGGACAAAATACGAGAAGTTCAATTTATCCTTCAAAACATCCAAAAGATTCCAAAGTGCTTGGGATATGCTGTTGAACTATTTTGAAGATCTCTTGAATTATTTTGAGTTCATTTTTGAACTTATCATATTGTTCCATTAACCATCCGAGTTTAGAATGTTACTACCCCATTGCTCATTGAAGCTTGACAATTTAATTACCCCAAGGATAGGATACTCAATTAGTCAGTTGATGTTTCATTTAAAAGTTATGTGAGTGGTTGCCCAAATGGCGTGTTTGAGTCATTTAAGATTGTGGTGCCCTAGGTTTAAGTTAGGCTCATATCATTTTCTAAATCCAATCAACTTGGGTATAAACATCGAACCTATGTCACTAACCAAAGCTTTAACAATTATAATGAGTGAAACAATGGTTTTCAAAGTTTTGATTTAAGTGACATATATCCTTATTAAATGATCACCTCATCCTAAACTTTGGGCTTGAGGAAAGTGAATTATTAGCTTTCTGGCTTAAGCCCATCACTTAGGAATCATTTAATCTTTAATTGACTTCCAAGTCATGAAGATTAGGAGAATTATGCTCTTAGTTGATGTTGTGCAAGGGTGGTGAATGGGTTTCTACCTTTAAGTCCCATTGTATTTCAATCATCCAAACATATTAAGGCACCAAAGTTTTAAAATAACCACTTTTCCCTTAGGGCACTTCACCTCATAACTCTTTAAACACAATTCAAATGATTTTGCGGATTTAAAGTGTCATATCCATGAGGTAATTATAATGTTAGAAGAGAACATGTGGACCTCCCAAAATACAATTTAATTTAGATAATTATTTAAATTTTAAAAATAAGATTTCTAAAGGTTAATTTATTTAATTATCCAAAATTAAATTTATATTTATGAAAAAATTATTAGAGGTTCCCTAAGGTCAGGGAAACACTTAGGCAAGATTTCATGATTTTTTGAATCAAATTTCTATTTTTATTATTTGATTTTTAATCAATTTCAATGATTAAATTGACTACAAAATAATATTTTACTTGCAAAAATCATTTTTTATATTTTTAATATACTTCTCAAAATTCATAAAACCCAGAGAATCAAATTTTATATTTTTGTGATTTTTAACTTATTTATTATAATTATTTTAGTGAGAAAATATGAAAAATTCATTTTTAAGCCTTAGAAAAATTAGGAAAAATGTCCTAATGATGTCTAAGTGATCAGGGGATATTCCCACTCATTTTGAATCATTTTTTGTATTTTTGAAAATTTTGTTTATTTTAATTATTTTTAATTCAAAGTATACTTTAAAAATGAAATATTTTCACAAAAATGGATTTTATTTTTATAAAATGCCCCTAATCACAAGGAACTCAGAAAGCAATTTTTATATATTTTCTAAGCATATTTAATTTAATATAATTATTTTTATACAAAAAAGCAAGGTTTCCTTAAGAAATCTATTTTAGTGCCTAGAACAAGTCAAATAATTTTGATTTTTTACAGTCATTAGATATGATTTCTGTGAACAACGTGAAGTTAATTTTGTTAATTTTTTATATGTATTTAATTTACACAAAATAATACAAGCTATTCACATTTAACTATGTATAGAAATTCACAAAATGATTCAAAGCATCACAATATTTTCCTTAGACTTCTCTGACCACAAAAAACCTACTTAAATTGTTCTCATAATTTTTCAGGCGATGTTTTGATTTATATAGTTAAAATAAGCCAAAGTGACCACTTTAACTTGAAAACTAGTGTTTGAAGCATAGAGATGCTCTCTGACCTTCAAAAAATCAGAGAACATCTCCTCTGTGATGAAGAATAAACCCTCAAAATTTCAAGCTATGGTGACATATTTTAAGGCAAGGAGAATTAAAATACCACAGAGGGTAATTAATTCATTAAAAATAATATTTTTGAAAAATAATTTTTTATTTTTGGTCCATATTATTCTCCTATGTTCATTGAGCAAGAAAGTATTTTTTTTTATTTTTATGATTTTTCTAAAGAAAGATATGGATTTTTGAACTTTAGGCATTTAAAATTATTCAAAATCCCATATTTTTCAACTTAGCCACGCGGCGCCAATTCATCTCATCTGCTCCGAAGGCTCCACGCGTCGCTCAGCCATTTGACACTGTCAGCCACAGAGCCTCCACGTGGACCACACTTTATGCATCACAAATCTGTCCGGCTTGATCTCCACCGTCAGTTGAATAGACACGCGATCAGACGACTCTCCGTTTTCATCCCCGAGCGACCTAACCCATGAGACGTTCACACTAAAATCTAAAGATCTTGGCCTAAACTCAACAAAATCACATGGGGTTTGTTTCTAAACCTTCATCTACTCAAGATGCGTACATCTATATGGATTATATGGTATGAAATACAGTAAATACGTATGGAGAGTAAAAATAAGCTTGGATTAGGGTTAGTGGTTCAATACCTTTGTTCTAGAGGGGAGGCCTCAATCAGATGATTGTGGTAGCTTAGATTGGTCCCAAAAAACCTCCAGATGAAGTCCCAAGCCTTGGTGAATGGTCTAGGTATGAATTCGATTAAGGTGGTTTTCAGGTGTTGGTTTAGAGCTAGGTTAAAGGCTATTTCAGAGGGGGCTTTTGTAGGGAATCAACTTCTTTCACTGTGGGGATGTTGTGTGCACAAGTAATTAAAGTTTGGTAAGTTGTGGAGCTGTGGGGAGTTCTGTCATGGTTTTGGCAGAAATTTAAGCTCAAAATTGAGCTTCCATAGTGGGAATCAATGGGGAAAAATGGTGGGCTTAAACTAGGGAGGTCTTAGGGAGTCTCTGAGAGAAATTTGGCAGAGTTTCCTTAAACAAATTTTAGCTCTCCTCTCTTGTCCATGGAGGTGAGGTTTAAATAAAAATGGCCAAGGGTGGTTGTCTTGGCCAATTGAGGGGTGCAAAATGGCGCTTAGGTGGAGAGTTTTGAAGTGCTAAAGCAAATTGGAATTGACCAGCTCAGATGGGTGAGTTTGGGTTTGAGCTTTGGCTTGGGGCTCTCAGTTTTAGTGTTTTTCGGCTACTAGGCTGGCCAGCAGAGCCAGTGGGAGGGTTAAAAATAATTAACCCTCAATTGCAAGTAATGATGGGGAGATTTTTGGGTAAGGCCCATAAATGGGCATAAATCCCTTAATTTAGGGATCTAATGGTCCATAGCTCACCATGTCTTGTCCATGGGGGTTTAGCCTGGTCAATAGAGTGTACTTAGTGGATGTAGAGTCATCAATTTGGTGGCTTTGAGATGGTTAAGTTAATTTTGGTGCATGGGTCTAACTTGGGTCCAAATGGCTAAGAGTTGGGTTTGGGTTAGGCTGACCATAACTTTGAGCCCAATTGATTGATAAAAATTGTGTAGATGATTTCATGAAGATTTTTGGTGAAGGATTGAAGTGGTTTTGATTTCAATTGGAAGCTCAATTTGAAGGATTTTGAGATTTTGTTCAATTTGGGCATGTTGGACTAGACTTGCGTCTAGGTTGGGTGAGGTTCAAATTGATTGTTGAAAATTGTCTATAAGAATTTCATGAAGAGTTTTCAATATAAATTGGGTTTCAATTTTAGGGTTAGGGCATTCAATTTAGTGAAATTTGGAGACAACCAATTTGGGGAAAATTTGGAGATTTTGAACTTAGGTTGAAATTAAATGAAATTGAGGCTTCACCAAGGCCAATTGAAGGTGTAGGAGTGTTATAAAAGATTTAGGATTCCAATTGGGGCGAATTGAGTTGGTTATGGGGTTCAATTTGGTGGGATTAAGTCATAGGGGGAAAATTTGTGGTTTGACTTAGATCAAAATTAAGCTCCAAGCATGGGCCAATTAGGCTTAGATTTGGTTTAAATTGGTCATTTGAAGGGTAAATTTAAGTTTATAATTGAAATTGAGGGAAATTGGGACAAAATTGATGTACATTTAAGGTAAATTTGGGGAAATTGGGTCTTTAAAGACAATTTGGGGGTTTTGGTCAAAATGGTCAAATTGGCCAAATTGTGTTCAATTGGAGGGTCCAAATTGGTTTTGGAAACATTTGAAGTGATTTTGGAGGTTTTGGGAAAGTTTGGGGTGCCAAGAGTATTGTTGTAATTTTGGCAATTTTGGGGGTATTTTGGTAATTTTGGAATTTTTTGGTGATTTTAGATCATTTGGGTATTTTGAAATGGTTTGAAATGATTTTTTTTAACAAATTTGGGTATTTTGGGTGAATTTGAGGATTTTTACCAAATTTAGGGTTTCAAGGGCATTTGGGTAGTTTAGGTAGATTTCGGGGCAAAAGGCCAAGTTGGGTATTTTTGGTAGAATTGTGAAGCCAACCATGATATGTGAATTATGGACCAATGGAATCCCCATTTGGGTCATCTATGTACTGTTCTTAGCTAAACCCTAGCCTAGGGCTAGTGGGTTTAGGGGACCATTTACATGAGTCTCTCAAACGATCAAGGGATCCAAGTCAACCATTTTGTGTTTTGGGTTGTGAGTGATTATGGGTGAGAGTGTAGGTGAGTGAACTAGCTCCAAACCAACACACATAGTCAACCCTAAGGTCAAACATTCCTATAGTGACTCTCCTTGAGATCCACCATACTGACCCCAACTACAAAGTGCTAGAGGTTAGGACCAATATGTGGAATTTCAAGTTGAGCAAAGAGGAGTTTGGAGTTCCTAATTGTGAGGTTTCTTTTCTAATTTTCTAAGAATAGTCACAGGAAAATCCTATGGCTAGACCTTAGGCAACTAAAGAGGGAAAACTAAACCTCAACCAACTGTGAGGTCAACACACACACCAAACCTTAAGACCACTTGCACTTAATTTGTTCTCTTAACTCCTTTTGGAAAGCTCATATGAGTGGACCCAAACCCCTAGCCCTTGGCTAAGAGGGTTAGGACCAACATATTGAACTTCCAAAGTGAGTCCTCATATGGTTCTCATGACTTGGACATGGCTTAATGACTTACTTGACCATACTAACCCAAATTTCCATCAAATTACCAAAATACCCCTATAATCCTAATTTTTGCCAAAATTTTCCAAAACACCCAAATTTGTCCAAAAGTCATTTCAAACCATTGCCCACTACTCAAATTGAACAAAATCACCAAATTCTCGAAGTACCCAAAAATTGCCAAAAATGACCAAAATGCTCCTCATGAATCAAAATTTTAAAAAATTCCAAAAACTCCCAAAAATCTCAAAATCATCCCAAATAGTTCCAATTTCAATTTTGAATCATCACATTGACCTAATTTGACCAAATTGAACCATTTTAACCAAAAGCCCCAAATTGCCCTTATAAGCCCAATTTCCCCAAATTAGCCCCAAGGTCAAGCAAATTGACCCCAATCTTGCCCAATTTTAATTCCAAACAAAAATTCAACATCCATAATACCAATTGAAGCCAAATAAAAACCTAATTTGACCCAATTGCAAGCTCAATTTCACCCAAATAAAAAAAACCACAATTTTACCCCAAATTGGTCATATCCCCAATGTCACCAAATTGAAAGCCATAACCCAAAAATTTCCACCTAATTTCTTTTCAAAAAACTTCATGAAAATCACACACACTAAATTGAATAATTAATTGGGCCATATCCAAGTTCTAACCTAACCCAAAACCAAACCTAACCCAAAATCCCCAAAGTTGACCCTATGCCCAAATTCCCCCAAATTTACCTTCCAATTTAATTCAAAATCACTTGAAATTCTTTCAAAACTCTTCATGACATCTCCCTACACCAAATTAAACATTTAATTTACCTAAAGTTTAGCCCAAATTCATCTTCAAATCTAAAAGTCGAAGCCCTTAATTCATTATAATAGCCAAAGATTCATTTAAAAGCCTCCATGACAATTTTTCTCCTAATCATCCATTTAATAAAAGCCATTCCCTAAGTTTTAATTTCATGATCAAATCATTCCAAATAAAGCCTCTTGAAAAAAACTCACAAAATACCCCATAAATCCAAAAATCACTTTTGATAGAAATTGGTCAAGCCAAGGACAAGTCATGAAACCATTCCCAAGCAATAGGTGAGCCATATGAGCCTTTTCCACCTCACCAAACTATTAATGGAAAAAGGAGGAGCCACTTTCAAGCTCCCTTAAAAAAGGTTTTATCCCTTTTAATGACACACTCTAACCCATGCTTAGCCAAATGCATTGGATAGGGACCTTTCCACACTACTTTAGCTGATCCACATGACCTTGGTCAGCCATGTCGAGTCACCCAAGCTCATTCATTTGGGGCTAGACCCATGGTTCACCCAACCTAGCCGAATTTCCACTTCAATTAATCACCCTTACCCATGAACAATCCCAATTGACTTCACATTTGCCCACCACTAACCATCCTCAGTTAGATGGTGACCTAAGCTTGGTCGGCCGACCACCTTTGCTGCTAAAAAACCCATACGCAAGAGTTCTGGCTAGGAAAAAACTCAAAATTAAACCCATCCAGGTGGCGCCAATCCAATTGGCCATTGGAGCATTTTTCCCTCCACCTAGATAGCATCCTAACCACCTTAGTCTAGCCTAAGAGCCTCCATGGCCCCTCATATTTTAATGCCCCCTTCATGGCAAAGAGGGGGGTTTTGAAATTTCTTGGGGACTGACAATTTGTTCCCAGAGCTTCTCCTAGTTTTCTTGAGTGCAAGCCCTCTGTTTTTAGCCACTCAAACCCACTGCCTAAGTTTTATTTGGAGCTAAAAATCAGCTCAAACCAGGACATAATCCCTCGCAGCTCTATAGTGCTCCAAAGTCAAATTAATTGCACTCAAACCATCCCCTGAGTGAAAGAAGAAGATCCCTCATAAAAGCCCCATCACCAGACCACCCTATCATAGACTTTGATCAACACCTAAAATTGGCATTGATCGAAATCATACTTAAGTAAATCACCACGACTCAAGGCTTAATCTTGGAGCTCTTTGGACTCAAATCAAGCTTTTGGAAGCACCTAATCGAGGTCAAACCTCTTTGGCGTAGGTATTGATTTTCTCCTCAAACTGAGCCTATTTTGATCCTCCATATTCATAGACTCGATTTAAGACTTGATTAAACATATGGAGGTGTTCTCCTAGTCTAGACGCATCTATAGAAACAATCCTCAAGAAATTTGGTTGAGTATCAAGCTAGATATTAAGGTTAGAAAGATGACAACTCTTGATTTGAATTAGTTGGGGACAATGAACGAATGTCGTCCGATCACGTGTGTATAGTTTGGAAGACTGAGATTGCATCGAATGAGCGTATGGAGCATGAACAGCGGGCCGAGTCAGCATTGACTCACATGGCAGCGTTGAACCATAAGACGCCGCGTGGAGGCTTCAGAGTTGCTAAGGATTGTGTGGTGTCACGTGGTTTAAATAGAAAAATAAGGATTTTCTTGAATTATTTAAATCCAGAAACATAAAAAAAATCCATATCTTGGGGTAGAAAAATCAGAAAAATAAACTAAAAAATTCTCTCATGCTGAGTGAACAGAGAAGAACAATGTGGAAATAGTTTCATGCCTGTTTGATGCATGTGTGATTTTTAATTAATTAAATAGTGTATTACTTATTTGGATTCTCCATTTACATGGGCATTTTACCGTGACTTGATATTTGGGGCTTTTGGTCTCTCTTTCATTATGGATCATCCCTGATTTTTCCAAGGTCAGAGGAGTCTCTTGGCGGATATTCCTATTTTTCAAGCATGTCATGTCTATTTTGGTAAAATAATTATAAAAATTAAAATATTTATAAAAAAAGTAAAAAACTTATTTTGCTAGGTCCATTGTTGTCAGAGGACCCTAGGAAAAATATAGACTTGGTTTAACTCATTAAAAATAACTCTAATTGTCATTAAATCCTAAAAATAAAATATAATTAAATTGGATAAAATATAAATGTAAATGACATAAAAAATATTCTCCACTGTAATTTAATCTCACAGGAGCATCCCATAAAAATTCCAAGTAAATTGAAATTAATTTGACCACTAAAATGGATTAATTAAGTGAAATTGCATTTTGGCTCTAAAGTAATTATAATAATTAAAATACAATTAAAAAAATCACCAAATTTGGTTTTGGGAGCTTTTTATGACCAGAGGAACCTAAGAAAAATAAAAGTGTAATTAAAATAAATATTTCATTTTTAAGACATTTTTAAATATTTAAATAAATAAAAATCAATTAAAATAAAAAAATTGCAAAATTGTGAAAACATTGTAAAATGTCACAATTTAGCTTCCCGATCACTTGGGAACAGTTAAAAAAATCTAAAGGCTTAAAATGAATTTTCTTTAATTTCCTACTAAAATAATTCTAATAAATAAAATATAAACCAACAAAATATGAAATTTATTTCTATAGGTTTCCAGACCTTATGGAGATATACAAAAATATATAAAACTTAAATTTCCACTTAAATACTATTTTATATTTAATTAATACTCAAAGCAAACAAATAATTCTAATAATTAAATTAAAACTCTAAAAATCTTGAAAATTTGTTCAAGTGGTGTACTAATCTAGGTGAACCTTTAGTATTTTTATTAAGGACAGAGGTATTGTATAGGTTGAGTTATTGAATTTTTATAAAAAAATACCTATTTTTACATTAAAATAATTATAAAATTAAATAAAGCCAGAAAAATCAAAATTTCTCCTCTGAAGTTTTTAATGACCCTTGAGTGGGGTAACATAAAAATTTTAAAGTTATTTGAGTTTGATTTAATTAATTACGAGGTGTTAAGGCCTTAAGGCCAAAAAAGGTAATTTTAGGGTTTAAGTCCTAATTAATATTTAGGCCTAACCAAAGGGTAAATGGGTAATAAATGATCTTAGTTGACATGTATTGATGATTGAAACATAAAATTGATAAATGGTAGCAACCAATTTCACTTTGGGCTCATTAAGGATAAATTTGTAATTTCACAAATTGTTGAAATTTGGAAGATCAATTAAATCAGAAGATATTGAGGTTGGTGGTATGATTTTGGAAGATCATAACCCACTGATTCAAACCCCCAATTAATTGTTTTAAAATGAGTTATGATTCTTGATAAGGATAAAAAGTATAAATATTTAAATAATTTTAAAAATTACAAATCTACCGATTAAGTTTTAAGGGCCTAGTGGTGAATGAGACTTAATCAAAATTTTGTCGAATGAGGTTTAGAAAATGACCTATAAATAATTTGAAACGTTTTCAAAACACTACAAGCTCATCTTTAAAAATTAAACTGGCTAACTTTCTTAATTAAGCCCAAATTGCCCCAAAGGGCCTTTACCCATTTAATCGATAAGTGAAACATCAAATGATAATTACCCCACTTAAATGGATAATCAAAACATTAGGTTTCACTGAGCATAAGGATATGTATTGGTTGAACCACATTGCAAACATAATAAGACCAAAAGGAACTCGAGACAATTCAAGAAATTGTATAATGTCTAGGGCATTACCCAAGTCTTTTTCATGATTCTTTAAGAGTCTCGGAGGACACTTGGACATATTATGATTTACTTGATGGAATCAACCCCATAGATGAACAAATTAGACTCACCAGGGTTTAACAAAGGGTTTGGTAGCACACCTTAAACCTGTGTTCTATGCTTTTCCTACAAGCATGTTTTAATTCTTGCAAAATTACATATATGCTTTGCAAGTATTGACCTTTCTGGCAGAGGAACGAGAAGAATCGACAGACATGCTTTTAAGTTACTACATTGCAATTTACTTTTATTTACCATCTATGCCTCTCATTTCCTCTATAAACTTGCATGTTAAACAACAATGCCACCTTGTATGTCAAAACTAAAACTTTTAGGATAACCATAGAACTGAAACCAAAACCAAAATTAAGAAGTCAAAACAAAATAAAGTCCACCACCACAATAGTCAAAATATAAGACAACTCAAAATTTAATCATAAACAAAACAACCAAAAAAAACTGCAACTAAATTAAAACCTCTCTATCGGATGATCGGGAATCTCTCAAAAGAGGTAACATACGGTTGTTAATGAGATTTTCCATGGTTTAAATGAAAGTATGGAACTCATTGAGTTAAGTTTAGTAAATTCATTTTGACTAAGTGAATTTGAAGAAAATAGTGGTACCGAAATGAGGGAATCATAGGATCCTAATTAGTGTTGCTCTAATCAAATTTAACATCGCTCATGATATTTAAATAACCATAACCTTAGGAAACATTTGATTTAACATCAGGACTTGGCACATTAGAAAACTTAAACTCGCTACGGCGAGGAGCTTGGAGCTAACTTTATGGATAGCCTTCTACAACAGCAAGATAATCTACAATAACACATCTTTCTTTAGAACTAAACAACAAACCATAGAATTTCGAGGATGTCCTCCTAGTGCGACATAAATCCTTAATTCATATTTAGGCCTTCGTATGACTGATATACAATATAAGCCCTAACTTGTTTTAGGATTCCTAGGTTGTAGTTCTTCACAAGCTAAATTCTCACATCTTCCAGGCTATTTGTATAAATTTTCACATAAATGTAAGCCCTAATTAATAAAATTGGTAGGATGACACACATAATTTTTTATTGAAGTCGATGCCAAACTATAGGGTAGTTTTGGTAAGTCACTGAGGTTCTCCTCAGGATCTTTGACATCCTCTAGTTCTTCTTCCTTTCAATTCCAAAAATAAAATGTTCCAAATTTGAGCCATTTCCCTTTCACACCACTTTGTCCGATCTCTTTGAAAAGTCCTATCCTTTGAAATACTTGAAGACAGTATCAACTAATTTTTATCGAGAGTTTTCTTAGGTGACTTCGGTTATCTAAGATGTAATTAACTATAGGGGCTTGCCCTTATAAGAAACTTTCAAGAACCTAGCTTAATATAAACCCTATTTAAATTTTCATATTAAATCGGGAAACTCTCGGTTAACATAAAAATGGTTTTTCGCAGACCTAAATGGATGTCATAAATTCTTTAGTTTATTTAATCGAGCCTTTACCAGTAAATAGTGTGTCTAAGCTTCGTGATAATTGTGCTGCTTGCGGTATTAGGCTCATTTATTTAAACTACTGAGGATACGAGATCGGTCTGGTCTTGTATTTTTATAATTTAAAATACTACTTTTCCCAAATTAAATATATAAATTAAATTAAATCGGGTGCGGGATATCCATCCCGACAACTGACAATTTCCAAATTGGCGACCGACATGACCACTCTACATCTCTATTAATATCAGCAGATTTGTGTTATCCAAAGTTTTGATAGATCTGGGAGCATCACTTAACTTGATGAGTCTACAGACATTGGTATATCTGGACATTGAGGCTCAGGAGCTTACAACTGATAAAATAATGTTAAGAGGATTTAACCAGAAGGGAGAAAGAGCCCGTAGATCGATTACATTATTAATGAACGTCAGAGAACTAGTAACAACCACAAAATTCCATGTCATCAATGTAGAGACATCTTTCAATGCTTTACTTGGATGACCATGGATTTACGAGGATAATATGATTTTGTCATCTTTACATCAGCGTATCAAGTATTTCAAAGAGGGATAAGAACATTGTATCAAAGGAGATTTACCTCCATTCTCAGTTCATGAAGTGGGTATCCACGAAGATGTTGCATACTACACGCATAAAAAAAAACTTTCTTTTCTCGTGAAATTATAGCAAATGAAGTAGATGATTCAAAAAAATCACAAAAAAGAGGCCATTTAACTCTGCTTCAATAATCTACTAGCACTCCTTCACAATGAACTGGTAGAGGTTCTTTTAGCCCATACACTTGAGATTGAGGCTGGGGATGTGGACGGGGAAGAACTAACACGATTGTTGAACAGACTAAGCTAACAATCAACATCGACATGGAAGAAAGTTCTGATGAAGAAAGTTTTGAGGAAGAAATGATGATGAAAAAATAGAAGAAACCTCAGTCTAAGAATTCCTTGGAAGGTGTGGAGAAGAGTGAATACAAGTTGAGGTACGATTGGATCAACCACTATGTGAATGCCATGACCCTTACTCCAATCCACCCTTAAAAGGTTGAGAGTTTAGAGATCAAGGAAGTCTGTAGTGTTGGTTCAAAATTGATCAAGTTTTACCATGGTTTCCCTTCAACTAATTACCATATTTATGTAAATGTGGAATGTTAAAAGTCAAACTCTTAACTCGAGAGGTCTCAGAGTTGGTACTGTAGGACCAGAAGATGACTCAAAATTTTGAATGGTTGTTACTAATAGATTGGAAGAGGATTGCCTCAATATAGAGGATGACTCAGAGAATCAGTTGATAGATGATGCTCCGTAAGAACATAAAGTAGAGATTAAGTCAACTGCAAATGAATTGAAAGAAATTAACCTCAAGTCTTAGAAGCAGCCCCTACCCATCTCTACCCACCTTTATAAGTTCTCTACTCAACAAAGAAGAATCTACATAATTGATAAAGTTACTGTAAGAATTTAAAGATTGCTTTGCATCCAGCTATGATGAAATGTCAGGGCTGTCAGTATAAGTTACAGTTCACAAGCTCCAGGTGGAAAAGCTCCTAGAAGAATGTGCCACGAGATAGAGCAATAAGTTATTACAGAGGTAAAGAAGTTAATAGATGCTAACTTTATGCGAGAAGAGTAATACCTGACATGTTTAGCCAACATTGTGCCTGTTAAGAAAAAAAATGGACAAATCCTTGTATGTTTCAACTTCAGGGATTTAAACAAAGCATGTCTAAAAGATGAGTTTCCATTCCCGATACCATAATTAATGGTGGACATCACATCGACACATGAGATTTTCTCCTTCATGGATGGATCGACAAGATGTAACCAAATCAAGATGGCTTCAAAAAATGCAACACTTACAATATTCAAAATGTCGATCAGAATTTTTTGCTACATAGTAATGTCATTCGGATTGAGGAATGTTGGGCAACGTATCAACGAGCAATGATGATATTTTTGATGACCTCATTCAGAACCATGTATAATCCTATGTGGATGACTTGGTCATCAAAAGCAAATAGAAAATAGACCATTTGTATGATTTGAGGATCGTGTTCAAACAATTATGACAATGTAATCTCACGATGAATCCCTTAAAGTGTGCCTTTGGCATCACCGCTGAGAAATTTCTGGGATTCGTTGTTCCTCTTTAGGGATTCATGATCAACCCACATAAGATTAAAGCTATCTTAGAAATGCCTCATCCTAAAACCTTGAAACAACTACGTTCCTTCTAAGAAAAGTTAACATATCTGAGACACTTTATTTCTAATCTCTCAGGTAGGTGTTGGTCCTTCTTGGCATTAATTAAAAAGGACGCAAAATTTATTTTGGAAGAGAAATGCTAACTGGCCTTTGAGGATGTTAAGCAATATTTAATGGCACCTCCTATTTTGGTAGCCCCTATCCCGGGAAAACTGTTGATACTTTATACTGCAGCCTTAGATGACTCTCTCGATGCTTTGTTAGATCAAGTCAATGACGAGGATAAGAAAAATGCACTCTATTACTTGAGTAGCCGTCTAATACCGATGGAAGTAAAGTATCTACCTATCGAGAAGCATGTATAGCTTTAATTTTTATCACCCAAAAGTTTAGGTATTACATGTTTTCTCATAAAATTACCATTATTTTGAAAGTCAATCCATTATAATATTTAATCACCCGACTAACACTATCCTAATGTTTAACAAGATGATCAATGATTTTATTGCAATTTGATATAAATTTTAGTCCCCTCTGCGCTATCAAGGGATAGATTTTAGTAGATTTACTCACATGACGCCCACTTCTAATTGAGTCCCCTCTCAATGATGAGCTACCAGAGGAACATATACTGTAAATTGAATAGTCAATGTTAGGCATTAGGAAATGTACTTTGATGGGGCTTCATCAACTAGAAAAGATAAAAGAAGTAGAGATAGTTATACCAGGCAAAGTAGGAATTGGTCTAATTTTCATCACGTCAGATAAGGGTATGTTTAGATTCTACTATCACCTGACAGAGCCGTGCATAAACAATGAAGTAGAATATGGAACATTGATCACTAGATTGGAATTGACAATCTCAATGGATATAACACACATGACCAACTATGGCGATTCACCACTCGTCATCCAACAAGTTGCCAGAAAATATAAGATTTTGAAACCAAGGCTAGCTAAATACCACTGAAACACGATGAATTTGCTGGAACAAATTCCTGGTGTGACTCTTATTGGATTGCTTGAGGAGATAACATTCATGTTGATGCTCTAGCAATACTTGCTAAGGAAATGAAATGTCAACCGGAGGATTTCATCGACATTACAGTACAAGAACATCAAGTTCTATCTCAGATCGACCTTGACAATTTACACAGCTCAAGAATGAAGAAGGGATGATGACTACAGTTGCTGACATTAATGAAGATTGGCGTAAGCCATTGATAGAATATTTGCAAACTAGAAAGCTACTAGAAGACAAGTTTGAAGCATATCACATCACAAGAAGAGCTATTTCATATGCTCTAGTGGGTGATGTCCTTTATAGGAGATCGTTCGATTAGATTTGGCTGAGATGTCTGAGTAGGGTCGAAGCACTGAATATCGTTAAAGAAGTACATGCCAGATTGTGTAGAGCTCACAAGTCAGTGAAAAAAATGAAAATAAGGATTAAAACACTCAAATATTATTGGCCAACGATGATATTTAATCACATAGATATAGGCAGAAGGTGTCACTTTTGCTAAGTACATGGGGTGGTCTTACACGAACCACCAACCATTGCCTCATGACCATTCGAGTGTTGGGGCATGGAAATAGTAGGCCCGATTGAACCTCGATCATCTAAGGGACATAGATTTATTCTTGCAGCTATGGATTGCTTCTCTAAGCGGTCAGTGGAAGTGTCGTTACAAGAGGTTACAGCACAACACGTTCTGCAATTTTTCAAGATTCAGATTGTCTACCATTTTGGTGTACTAGGCAGAGTAATTCAAATAATGGAACAACTTTCAAGAGCACAAAGATCAACAACTTTATCAAGCGACATGGGATAGATTGGAAATACTCTAAAATTTACTATCCCAGGTCAAACATACTGGTTGAGGCCTTCAATAAGATTCTCGTGCAATTTTTAAAGAAAACATTGAACGAGAACAAAAGAGGATGGCATGATAAACTATTAGAAGCTTTGTGAGCTTACCAAACAATGTTAAAAACTCCCATTCAATGTACACCCTACGCACTTGTATATGGGCACAAGGTCATCCTGCCGTTAGAAGTCTAGACACTATCTCTCAAAGTCATCGTCACCAATCAAATCACAATAGAAGAATGTCCAAAGCTCAAACTTGAAGATTTGGAAAGTCTCAAGGGAAAATGATTAGAAGCATAAGAACATTTGGAGCTCTACCAAGCATGGATGGTGCAGACTTATGACAAGTTGGTCCACTGAAGGGCGTTTAAAGTTGGTGACCTCATTGTTATTCTCAAAAGCTCTATTCTTGAACATCACAAGATAGGCGAAAAATTTGAACAAACTTGGGAGGGACCGTTTGTCATAGAAAAGGTCTATTCAGGAGGACCTTGTCAGCTGGTGGATTTCCGTGGCAAAGAACTATGTTACCGGTTAATGGCTGATATTTGAAGATATACAACACCATGTGACATTGCTTGAAATGAATTTTTTGAAAATCTTACTTGTTTTGAGGATAATTATTTGGTCAAGCGTCTGTGACAGGCTCCAAAAATTTGTAATAAAATTAACCTGAATAAAATGAAATTTTTGCATCTGCACAATTTAATTTCCTCCTTTAGTTTTTAATTTTGAAAACTCATTAAAATAAATTAAATTGAATGAATGAAATTTTCACCTGTATAAATTGAACATTTTTTAATTAATATTTCATTATTTTTCTTGTTCGTGCTGAACTTCAGCGAGATGATGTTTTTTTTGTATTTTGTAGAAAAATATTAGGACAAAAGCTTATTTTTACTTTTAGATATGGCTTGAATCTTGCACTGAATAAGGAAAGGGCAGCCCAGAGTGACATCATAGGTTTTGACTTGGACTTTGGTTAGGTCAACGTGGACTACGAGGGTCCTCTGATGGACGTGGTCAGTCGCCAGGAGAAAGAAGGATTACCATCACTACTAAGGATTGGTACCAAAGAAAACTTCTCACTTAAGAGGAAGAAAGCAGCAATACAACAAGATCCAATGAATGGAACCAGTCCTCTACCATCCATGATAACTGCACTGACAAGAAATTTATTTAGTGCTGATGAAGAAAGAGAGCCAGATGCGCCACTTAGAAGATTGCAACGTCATAATGCCAATCGCCCCAAGCATAAAGCTTTCTTATGTCAGGAGAAAAGATGTATGAAATATGCTAAAGATACACTCACCTCGATTCTTGAGGGAAAAATTTATTACCCATGCACGAGGGAGACTTTTATCAGTCAACCTGCTACATAAGAGGAGTCCAAGTTTGTTGCATAGAAAACACAACAAAAAATTCTAGATGAACTTTGCGGAGGTTGCCCAACGTGCAACGTTAAAATTCCAACACAATCATCGACATGAGAAGTAATTTCCTCTATTTGGATCACTACAGTTCCATTGAATAATATACAACCGCCAACATAAGGTGTCAGGAGGCAGCGCACCTAGATACTGATTCATATATTCATTGCATACGGAGCTAAGTCAGACATGGTATCCCACAGATATTGAAATGAGGAAACGACCCTGATTAACACAAAGGATTTCTACGACAGAATTAGAATAAATGAACAGAAAATCCAATGAATGTTTGTCAACATCTTGGAAGGCCTAGAGCTATGTACATGAGTTTTCTCCAAAAATGATGAAAGAAGGATTCTTGATTGTGTATTCGACTTAAGGGACCAAGGTCAAGTCGATCTATTAATGAAGAATACTTACTAAGAGCCACAAAAATAGATGCATGGGAAAGACAGGATAACCATTCAATGTGGTTGCTGCTACAACTTTATGGAAGATAGGCTAGGGAACCCCCCGGGTATCTTGACATATGATGAGGTGGATCCTCTGGCTTCTGAGATAAAAAGAATGATTAAAAAGATGACCCGATGGAGCATACTACTGGCAGACTGCATTTTGAATATCTGCATAATCAACATTTATGATGAACAAGACTATAATCCTCCACACATAGACCACCATGATTTTGTAATACCATTCTACACGGTATCCTTCATGAGCAGAATTAACATTCTATTTGGAAAAGAAGTCGATGTTGTTGGCCCTGAAGAATTCAGAGGATTCGTCGAGATTCCACTACCAATGGGATTAGTAATAATTCTAAAAGGAAACGAGACTAGTGGTAGCTCTACTGGCCCTTGAAAAGATAATTATATCATCAACATAGATGAGATGACTTATATCCAAAGTGGATTTGTGATGGTATTTTGCATATTGTTTCCTTTGGGATGACCTATCCATCAATATAGATAGATAGTCCAGATCCAGAATGAAGATGGCGGGGGAGAAAGGATCTCCTTGTTTTAGTCCCCTAGAGGCACTAAAGAAGCCATGAGCTTGTCCATTGACAAAGACAGAGTCGGCATTACCCATCAGCCATCTTTTAATGATCTGACAAGAGGCAAAAGAGAAACCCCTAGCTTTAAAGGAGTCCAAAACAAACTCTTAGACTATTAAGTTATAAGCTCTTTGTAGATCTAATTTATAGATCAAATTTCCCCCTTTGCAAGATTTGTCCAAATCGTCTAATAATTCTTGTGTGATGAGGACATTATCTACAATGTATCTCCCCTTCAAAAAAGCTGCTTGTTTTGGTCTAATTAATTGTTGGAGATGGGGCTGGAGTTTCTTAACCAGCAATTTGCTGATTAATTTGGAGACCACATTGGTCAAGCTGATGGTCCTGAACTTATTCAACTGATCTTTAGAAGAAGATTTGGGCACCAAAATAATTGTGTTAGTGCAAAAATATTTAGGTAGATCTTGACCCTGAAAAAAACTTTGACTGGCCTGAACCAAATCCCCCTTAATTACCTGACAAGCTTTTCTATAAAAATCTGAGGTGAAACCATCAGGGCTTGCTGCTCTTGCACTGCTAATATTTGAAAGGGCCTGCCAAATTTCCTCATAAGTAGGGCAAGCCTCCAAGATAATGTGTTGGAAGATTACTTTATTATTAGTAAATAGTTCAGGGTCCAGTGGAGGTCTGAAGTTCTCAGTTTTTAACATAAGATTTTTACAGTAATTCACAACACTGTCTGCAATGTCTTGAGGCATCCTTAACCATCTACCTTGTTCATCCTTGATGGAGTGAATAACTTTAAATTTCCTTCTATATTAATACAGGCATGAAAGTATTTAGTATTTCTATCTCTATCCATGAATCTATTAGCTGAAGCCTTCTACTTCAGGAATTCTTCTTGCATTGGCATAACAGACAGAAGTTGCTCAATTGCAAGTAAATCTTCATCACCAAGCCCAGTACTTGCCTTTGCCTCCTGCTCTATCATGTATTTTTTAGCTCTTTTCACTTCATCCAGAACATTACCAAATTTGTCTCAATTCCATTGGTTTAAGCCTTTCCCAACTTTCTTCTGTAGAAGCCATAATCTGATCCAGGCATTATGGTGATCAATATCTCTCCAATGTGCAAAAATAGTGGATATGAAGGCCACATGATTTGACCAGAAGTTTAAGTATCTGAAAGGGGCTTTTCCTTGCTGATGAGTAGCAGTAATTGTAATAAGAAGAGGTCTATGGTCAAAGCCTAAAAAATTCAAATGGGTAACAGTGGTATCGATGAACTTTTGTAGCCAGTGATGATTTGCAAAAAATCTGTCTAATCTCTCCCATAATTTGCCCCTTCTCTAAGTGTAATCAGGACCAGAATCCTAAAAAAATAAACCAGTGGCATGAATGTTATCATTAAAAGTGTTCATAATGGAGAAACAAGGGGGTATGCCTCCTTTCTTTTTTGAGAGGGAGGCAAGAAAATTAAAATCTTCCTCCACTAGCCAACAGTCATCAGCAAGTTGATTGATGTTCACGAGTTCCTGCCAAAGCTTTTCTCTAGCAGTTCTTGTGCACCCAACATATACAATACTAGCCATACCAACTTGGCCAGCCAAATCAAAAGAGAAATGAAGGAATTGTCTGTGATCAAGTAGGATGGAGCATTTTAGTTCCCTTATGCAAAAAAAAGTCATATTTTATTGTTCCAGTTAGGGAAAAGTTCAAAAACCAGGAATAATTTAAGGAACTTTTGGGGATTATGGTAAGCCAAATGCTCTAAAATGGCTAAACACCATAATTTATGTTTTCTATTCAGATATTGCAGCCTTTTTAGAGAAAGGGGGTAGGCAATCCCCCTTTTATTCTAGCAGAGAAAATTAATCATGGTGAAAAGATTTTTCTCTCCCCCTAGTAAGCCTAGTGAGAGAGTCCATTCTAGTTGAGTAAGAACTTTCAGCCTCCACAATGTAAGTGTCATCTTGGGCATCACCAGGAATTTTTTTCTTTTTTCAACCCTTCTCTGTCTGTCATTCCTCTTCCATGATCTGTTGCATTTCTTGTACTATATCTGGGGCTGGGGGTATAGGTGTTACTTGTATTTGTATTTCATTTTGTGGTGGTGTATCATCAGCTACTACATCTTCAACTATGTCTAGGTCAGGATCAATATTTGTATGTTCAGCCTCAAGTTCAACAGATTGCACCCCACTTTGAGTTAGGATGTCCCTCTTAACATTATGTATTTGTGTCTCATACTCCAAACTCTCCTTATGATTTTCAGGTTCCAGTGCCACCATTGTGTTTTCCAACTCATCTTTATGCATATTGAATTGTGTTTCATTTTTCTCTTTCCCCAAACTCTCCCTTTTCTGGCAATATGGTTCATTTTCCTGATTTAGTTGAGGGTTTTAAATTTGGATGCAATCTATAACAGTGATCCTGAGTATGTCCAAGCATACTACAGTTGTTGCAATAATGAGGCTACTGTTCCTTTATAATGGGTTGCCAATACCCATCATTACCTGTCCCCAGCCAAACCTTTCAATTGGAGGCAAAGTGATGCTCACACAATTAGAATTATGGCCAATGAAGACATTGATAAATTAAAAGTAGATATGTCTAATTTCATTGGACGGCCAAGTAAGACCCCAATAGAGAAGAACACTCTATGATTAAAGAAGTGAAGCTTTAGATTAGGAAGTTTGTATCAAATAGGTATGATGGGTAACTATTTCTTTGGATTAATTGCTTGAGTCCACTTTAGTAGTTTCATTGAGCAACCCTCAATCTATATATGCATTACTCTAAAGAAGTGTAAACATTTGGAAGCAGAAGACCCAAAAAAGACTAGAGAACTAATGGAGGAGTGCTCTAAATTTAAAAAATTGAGAACCCGGGAAACCAAAAAACTCAACAAAAAGGGAGTCCAATGCAAAAAGAGGCTCCAAACAAGCTCCCAAAGGGCAAAACCACTCCTCCACCTCCAACTTACTAGCCAACCGTGGGGTACCTCCGTGAGGGAAACCCTAGCAGAGCTTTTTGCGCTGCCACCATACTAAACTATATATATATATATATATATATATATATATATATATATATATATATATATATATTTATATACATTACAAGTACTAATCGTTCAAGTGAATGAACGAGAAGAATTGACAGGTACATTTTCAAGTTATTGCCTTATAATTTACTTTTATTTATATTTATGTACCTCTTGTTTCATGTTTATAAACTTGCATGTTAAATAACAAGGTCACCCTGTATGTCAAAACTGAAAAATTTAGGATAGCCACAAAACTGAAACCAAAATTAAAATTAAGAAATCAAAACAAGATAAAATCCATCACCACAACAGTCAAAATATAAGACAACTCAAAATTTAATCACAGACAAAATAAAAAAAAAATTAACTAAATTAAAACGTCTCTATCAGATGATCAGTAATCCCTCGGAGGAGGTAGCCTACGGTTGCTAATAAGATTTCCCATGGTTTAAATGAAAGTATGAAACTCATTGAGTTGAGTTTAGTAATTCATTTGAAATAAGTAAATCTAAAGAAAAAAATGGTGCGAGAATGAAGGAACCGTGGTATCCTATTTGGTGTCGCTCTAATCAACTTTAATCCCCCCATATTGATTAAAGTTTAAATTGTCATTTAAACCTTTTGGACCTTAGACTTTAGGACTGATACTTCGTTGTGGAGATTTGAGCTAAATCCATGGATAGTCTACTACAATACAATCTACAACAACATGAAGATCTAAAACATCACATCTTTCATTAGAAATTAAATAAACAAGTCCTGGGATTTTGAGGTTGTTCACCTAGTGCGACATAAATCCTCAACTCATCTTTAGGCCTTTGCACAGTCATGTTGGGCAATATAAGCTCTAACTCATTTTAGGATTCTGAGATTATCATTGTCACGACCAAAATCCACACATTTTTTATGCTATTTGTGCGACTGTCTCGCATAAATGTAAGCCCTAATTAATAAAATTGGCATGATGTAACCTTTAAATATTTTCTCTCCAAAATTTAAGCCAAACCATAGGGTAGCTTGGGAAGTCACCAAGGTTCTCCTCATGATCCATGACATCCTCTAGCTCTTCCTCCTTTGGATTCCAAAATAAGATGTTGCAAATTTTAGTCATTCCCCTGTCATACCTCTTTGTCCGATCTTTTGAAAAAGTCCTATCCTTTGAATATCTTTAAGACAATATCCCCTGATTATTATCTAGAGTTTTTGTAGGTGTCTTCAATTATCTAAGATGTAATTAACTATAGCGGCTTCCCTTATAGAAAACTTTCACAAACCCAACTTAATATAAACCTTATTTAATTTTTTGTATTAAATAGAGGAACTTGTTGGTCAACATAAAAAATGATTTTTGAAGACTTAAATAGATGTCATAAATTCTTTAGTTTATTTAATCAAGCATTACTAGTAAGTAGTGTGTCTGCCCTTTGGGATAAATGCATTGCTTGCGGCATTAGGCTCGTTTATTTAAACTACTCAGGATATGAGATCAGTCCGGTCTTATATTTATATAATTTAAAATACTACTTTTTCCA
This sequence comes from Phalaenopsis aphrodite, assembly GCA_003013225.1. Lineage (NCBI taxonomy): Eukaryota > Viridiplantae > Streptophyta > Magnoliopsida > Asparagales > Orchidaceae > Phalaenopsis > Phalaenopsis aphrodite. Next base: position 2,804,224 of record NEWO01000006.1, read on the forward strand.
AATTTTTTATATATAAATTAAATTCAATTGAGCATCGGGATATCCATTCCGGTGACTGACATAACCAAGCCTAAAAACAGGTCCAAGACAACAAACACATTTTGGACCCTAACCCTAAATCCACTTGGAACCACTTGGTTTGACCCATCTTAAACCACCTCAGCAGCCACATGGACCCTAATAACCACCCTAAATGCTTTCAGCCTACCCTAGAAGTGTCATGGAACAGGGGTTTGATGATTTGTGGGATTCTTTCCCATTTTTTGTTAAATGACATATGCTTGGGCTCATGTTATTGAACCTCCATTCTAATCACATTTAAACCTCCCACATGGTTCCATGAGCTAGCTAACCACCTCCCCTGCCCTGGTCGGTCGGCCTAGTGGCCAGAAAACCTAAAACTGACAAGCTCTCCCCATGGACCAAATCAAAATTACACTCATCTAACGTGCCCTAGCATGACTAATTAAGCCCTAGCTCCCCATCTTTTTAAAACACATCCTCTACGGTCAATAAGAGAGTGTATTAATTTCTTGGAGAGAGCCCTTCAAATTGCTCCCAAAGCTTCCTCTAGCCTTCTTGAGTTTAATCCCACCCTTTTTTCCATATGAAATCCACTGCCTAAGCTCAATTTTGAGTTCAAAATTCAGGATCATTTCTGTCACTCCATTATGCTTAACAAAACTCTAAATTGAACCATCCTTGAGCTTCCTCAGGCCAAACGAGGAAGTTCCCCACAAAAACCCCCATCTATTGAGCCCTCTTACCCACCTCTAAACCAAGCTGACATCACCCTTTGATTGAAATCATACTTAGACCTTACACCAGCTCAAACCAACACTTAGAGGAGGTTCATTTGACTTTACTAAGACTTCCATAAGTACCCAATCAAGCCTCACCTCTTAGGCAAAGGCATAATCCAATAACCCTAATTTTGCCTTTGGTTTCATCAATTGTGAAGAGAATGTTTATTTCATATGCATGTAACCAAATAGATAGGTTTGCATTGAGTAGATGAAGCTATAGGAACAAATTTTATGTGATTTGGTTGAGTATCGAGTGAGATCTTAGGTCTAGAACTTGGATGGTTCTCAGGTTATGTCAGTTGGGGATGATGACCAGAGACCGTCCGATCGTGTGTGTATTGACAGACAACTCAGATCACATTGGATGAGAGATCTATTTGTGAACCACAGGCCATGTGACATGCCTTGGTGTAAAGAGCAATGAATGGGAACTCGTCGCGTGGGGCTTCAGAGCTGCCTATGATGAGGTGTTTGTCTCGTGTAGAAAAAAGAAAATTTTTTATTTAAATTAATTCAAAAATTTTAAAAATTCATAACTTTTTGTAGAAAAATCATTAAAAAAAATAAAAATATGTAATTGCTCGGTGAAAAGAGGAGAATAATGTAGATTAAAAATAAAAATTATTTGTCATGTCTCTGATTTGAAATTAATTAAATACTCTAGACTATTTTAATTTTAATTAAGTGAATATTATTCACCATAGCTTGAAACTTTAGGGGTTGATTCTTCATTATAGTGAGGATATCTCCTGATTTTTTTAAGGTAAAAAAACATTCTAGCTCTCAAACCCTAATTTTCAAGTTTATTAGCTCATTTTTGATTAAATTAATTATATAGATTAAAATCTTAATAAAAAAATATGACATTTCTTTTGGTTGGTTCCTTGTTGTTAGAGGAGACTAGAAATATATAAACTAAGTTAAAGAATTATTTACATTACTATAGCTAATTAAGTTATTTTAAATCATAAAAATATGGATAAATCAAATATTATCCAAAAGTTTACAAATTTAAATCAACACTGTAAATGATGATAATTTTAATTAACTATAAAAATTCAAAACTAATTTGAGTTAATTTCATCACTAAAGTCTACTTTTAAAGTGTAATGGTATTTTTGTATTAAAATAATTATAATAAATAAACTACAATTAAAATAAAAAGTGGTTTTCTGAGTTCTTGAATATCATGGGAACCTACAAAAAATAAAAATTATTTTAAAATAAGTAGTTCATTTTAAGCTACTTTTTAAATTAAAAATAATTAAAAAAATAAAAAATTGTAAAATTATGAAAAGGCACTAAATTGTTCCTAATTATTCCCTAATCACATGAGACTCTTTAAAATACTTTTCCTAATTTTTCTAATTTAGTTATATATTTTTTAAATGCTAAAAAGTATTTTTCTTAATTTTTCATTAAAATAATTATAATAAATAGAATAAAAATCATAAAAATCAAATAGTTTACCTCTAAGTTTTGTAGACTCACGGAGATTTAATAAAAATATAGAAAGCAATTTTTTTCTAATTAAACTATATTTTCTATTTAATTAATCACTAAAAATAAATAATTATAATAATTAAAATGTAATTTTAAAAATCATGAAATTTTGTTCAAGTGGTCCTCTAACCTAGGTGAACCTTTAATAATTTTCCCATGAACAGAGAATTTACTTTGATTAATTAAATAAATTAATCTTGAAAACTATATTTTTGAGCTTAAATAATTATATAAATTAAATAAATATTATGAAAATCTCATTTTCTCTTCTGATATCTTAATTAACTTTTCAGTGGGGTACCTTTAAAATTCCAAAGTCATGTGAGCTAGATTTAATGAGTTATGAAATGGAGAGGACATAGGGACAAAATGGTAATTTTGGATTTTGGGTGCCTTAATTAAATTTTAGCTTAACCAAAAGGGCTAAGTGGGTAATTTTGATCATAATAAATCCTTTTGGATGTTTGAAACATAATGGGTTGAGTGGTAGAAACCAATTTGCAACCTTTTCATGATAAGGGTAAAATTGTAAGTTCATAAATTGTTATGACTTGGAGGAAACTTCAGCTAGAAGATACTAAAGTAGAGGGCTTAAGCTAGGAAGATAATAATTCACTTATTTGAAGCCCCTTGTTGGAGATTACATGATAGCATGATCCTTTAATGAGAATTGATCTCACTTAAATTAACATTTTGATTATTAAAATCTAACCTCGAGATTGAATTTTTAAGGGCTTAGTGGTGAGCTAAGTTTGATATTTAATCTTGTTTAATGAGGTTAAAAAAGTGGAACATGATTAATTAATGAGTACCCTTAAGAACTACAAGCCCGACTTTAATTGTGGGTACCAGATCCTTAATGACTTGTCCTTTCCTTTGGGCCACCCACTTACAAAACCCTTGAATAAAATATTAAGTGAATATCTAATTACCCCACTCTTGGGAAAATTTAAATATTAATGTTCACTGAGCATAGGGTGTGTTAAACTTTTAAATCTTAATCTAATTTTGGATGATCAATTGAACAATATAATAAGTTCAAATGAACTCGAAATGTTTCAAAATGTTTAAAAGTTGTCCATGGTTATGCCCCGAGCACTTTAGAATACTTTGGATACTTTGAAGGACAATTGAACTTATTATTCTTTGTGCAAGAAAGTCATCCGTTAAAACACTTAAGGATCCACCAAGTTATGCCTTGGGGCCCATTAATCCATATAAATCAATAAAAGTACACTATACTACTTATCCGATATTAATTGACCTAATGCTGAAGGATTTAAGTCTTCTCTAAGGTATTTATATCCTTGTGAGAAACTGGGCATATTTTTTTTTTGCCACATATGGATCATCGGGCTTGTGTAAGTCTAAGGTCTAGGTGGTTAGGGCAATGATGACAATGCCAAATTGTGCTAAAATGAGGGATACGATGTGGGATTTTATGTTAGTATCTCATGCCTCGAGGACATTTAATAAAAGGGGAGGATAAGGACCAATGATATTATTTGATGACTCTTGAGAAGATGATTGTCCGTGATACTCTTAGGTTTCCTGTACTCCTAGTTCGATTAGATTGATTATCCTGTGGATTATACTAATTTGCAAAAATATTTACAAAAAAAGAATTTTGTATGCATGAAAATTAAATGTAAATGAAAACTTATAAAGGTCTATGGTTAATCACTTGGATCAAGGTTAGGACTGCCCTCCTTAGATTATCAAGTTGGTAAGTCTTACTTAAGGTCGGGAAGCACATAGACCAGCTCTAAGCCCCCACCTTTACCAATGTCTTACCCTCAATCCCAATCTTCTATATGTGAGTAAGGGTTTTTCTTTTACTTGTGTTTTGCTATAACACCTTTGTTGAATTTTTCATTACCATATGCTTCCATTTACTTTTCTGCAATTTATTTAAACTTCTTGCAATTATATTATGCTTTATGATGATGACCACGCAGCAGTAGAAGAGGCCTAAGTATGCCTTTAATTTATGCAATGCAATTTCATTCATTTACTTTACAACACTTTTTCTTACCAACATTTATTTACTTTAGCAGTAAGGCGTGTACCAAAACTGAAAATTAATAAACTATTTTCAAAATTAAACGACATTTTAAAGACAAAATCACCAAAACAAAAATTGTATAACACGTCCTCTTGAATTTACGGGAGTCCCTCGGATGAGGTAATCCACAGTTTCTAACAAGCTATCCCTAGTAAATGAGCTTAACAACTCATTTAAACTAAGTAAATTCAAGAGAAGATAGTGGTATCAGATGGAGGGAACCATGGGATCCTAACCAGTGTCGCTCTAATCAACTTTTACCCTCCATAATACTTGAACAACAACAAATTATGTCATTGAAATACACCTAGTAATACCTTTTGAACCCTTAGACTTTAGGATTGCTACTTCAACGAGGAGCATGGAACTAACTTCAAGGGAAACATCCTAAAACAACAAGTGAATCTACAACATCAAATCTTCCCTTAAAATTAATTAACAAGCTATAGGATTTAGAGGATGTTTACCTAGTGCAACATAAATCTTCACTTTATCTTTAGACGTTTGGACAATCATGTTGTGCAAATTAAGCCTTAATTCGTTTTAGGATTCTGAGGTTGTTGTTTGTTACGACATAAATCCTCATATCTTTTAGGCTATTTGTATGATTGTATCATGTAAATGTAAGCTCTAATTAATAAAATTGGCAAGAAAAAAAGTTCAATAATTTCTTCTCAAAATTGAAGAAAAACCATATGATAGCTTGGGAAGTCATTGAGGGTCTCCTCAAACACTTTAAAAACCCCTAGTTTTCTCCCTTTAAATTCCATAACCATGTTTTAAATTTGAGTCTTTCCTATTTGACACTCCTTGGTCCGATCTTTGAAAAGTCCCACCCTTTGAAATTCTTGAAGACAATTTTTTCTTATTTAAATCGAGAGTTTTCTTAGGTGATCTTGGTCATTTAAGATGTTATTAAATATAGAGGTTTGCCCTTATAAAAAACTTTAGAACCTAACTTAACATAAACCGTGTCAAATTTTTCATATTAGATAAGGGAACTTGTCGGTTAACATAATGGTTTTGTAGACTAAAATAGATGTCATAAGGTATTTAGTATATTTACTCAAGTCTCACGGGCAAGTGATATGTCTATTCCTCGGGATAGGTATGTCACTTGTAGTGTTGTGGTCATTTATTTAATCTACTGTCTATATTGGATCAGTTCGGTCTCTTATTTTTAAAACTTAAAATAATTTATTTAAAACTTATATATGTATATATAAATTAAATAAAACCTCTCCTTCCTAACTTTAGCGACAAAAATTTTTTAGTGACTATGCTGGGGACTAGTTTCTCTCTACATTGTGATCAGAAAGTCTTGTCTCCTTACATTGGTAATAAGTCCATGTCCCTCATGGTACATATTACCCTTCTCTCTTGGGCAAGTACGATCAACTTTTTTGGATTCCAGGTCCATCTGTTTAAACATCTTTAAACATAGAGGTTCAGGAGTCCTTTAGTACTTTATCTTTTTGGGTGGAGTCGGACACCCAATGGCTATGTTGGTGGACTAATTTCACCTGGGCGATGTGGGTTGTGACGTTGGTCCTGTACTGGTCCTAAACTTCACCGTTTCCTCTTATCTTTCCGGTTTGGTTTGCTATTTTGCAAATTGAGCCAAGTCATTACGCCTCTTCACACTCGTTTAATTTTAATTAAAACTCTTTAACACTATAATCACAAATAAAAAATAAAATTGAAAATGAAATAAGAAAGGATATGCCAAATCTACAGAGTGACCATTGTTAATTTTTAGTGTTCACACTAAAATTACAAAGTGTTTGTTGATACTAACCCTCAAAACTTTTTATTTTAAGCTGCTACGATGGCATTTCCTACTCTCATTTTCTTTTGCAACCTACTAACCGGTCGCGACGCCAGCAACATTACACTGTTGATCAAGTTTGGAGCTAGATTTGATGAAGTTGAGGTCGTAGTTGGTAAGGCCCCATTCATTGTCATGAAGGTTGCTGCTCTAGAAATTCAAAATTCATCTGCCGCGCACATTTTGAACTGTCCCCAAGACTTCTCAATTATAAGAAGGCAAAGATTGTTACTGCTTCGACACTTATTAGGTCTGTCATCCCCACATCCGTCCACTCGTGAATCATAACACTTTCTTCCAGTTGGCTGTTACTGTACTATCCATTATTGGAAAAGAAGTTTTGATTGAGGGTGATTCAATTGATGCATTCAATACTTTGTCATTAGTATTTGAAAAAGCTTCCAGTTAATGGGTTAAGCCACCGATCAAGTTACAAAACAGAAACTGAAACCGTAATCCCCGGAGGGCTGCTAGGGTCTAGGCTATAGAATTAGTATATGTTTATGAGATTGATCAATCTGAGGAGCTCAGATTACCTGAGACCTCTCCTCTACTCAGAGGGAGTATGTTTCATCCCTTGTCAGACACCACTAGAGATGAGAGCCTCCATAAGATTGCTGCTGCTCTGTCGTCACTACAGGATTATGGTAAGGATAGGGAGGGGCCTACTCATATTACCAAAGTCCGTACGGTGTTTGAAATACTAGCTGCCAAGGAGAGGTGTATTGTTGCTGAGTTACTCAAGAAAATGGGATGCATAGTTTCACCCCATATGAAGAAAGAAATTTTGAAAGTTGTCAGATCTGTCTGTCAGTTCTAGAGATCAGCTAAAGTACCTCCGACCCTTGTTCCAGTAAGATTCGGGCTTGGAAACTGAGTCGATGTTGTTTCCACCGTCATAGATTCTTACTCTAAAGTCCATAGGATGTTGACTGGTCAATTCACATCTAGGTCCAAGGATAACACCTACCACCATTTATGAAAACTTCCTAAAGAAGCATAAAGGGAAGAGACCCATTAAAGGCATTTTTGATCCTCACCGTAAGAATCATACTTATCTTCAAAACATCAATGCCTCCTCAGAGACACTTCATATTAAAGCATAGATGCCAATGAAGAGAGTGTGGGTACCCAAGGGTGCTACACCAGTGCATTTTGTTAAGCCCGTGGGGTGGTTTTGTGGAATGAAGCATAAGAATGAAGTGTCCGAGGTTGTTGCCACTGTTGCTACAAGATCCTTTGTACAATAGGATAATGTTCAAGAGAGACCCACAGATCTTAAGATTAAAAATAAAGCAATCGATGATAAGGTAGAAAAGCTCAGAGTTGAGATTGCAGAATTAGCTTAAGAGTAAGGAGTCAGTGTTGATGATGAGAAAAATTTTGATGTCGTTGAAACCAGGGCCATTGAATCTGTGTGCAATGCTCCACTTTCTGATGAGGAGAATACTGCAAATGACCTACAAAGGGCCATTCAACTAAGAGAAGAACAAATCATCGGGATGGAGAAAAGGATGGAAGTGATGGCTGCCACCATGACTGTCATGGCTATGATGCATGGGCAATCTCAGGTGCAGCAGTTAGCTTCACTGTATTTCAACTAACCTGAGGTAACACATATTAAAAAAGATACAAGGGAGGTCAATTTTGTTAGTATAAATGACCTAAAGTAGAAGGATTCTGTCCAGAGTTCAGTGCCAGAGATAGACATAAAGCAGATGGTCAAATATCAAGTAAGGGAGGCCTTAACCCAGTCTAAGGGAGGTACATCAATTTGAATGGGTAGAACTTACCCGGAAGAGTTTGATGCCATGCCTTACCCCAATGTATTTGTGCCACGGAACTTCAAGACGTTCAAGGGGACCGAAAATCCCCGCATACATATAGCCCACTTTAGAGCCAATTGTTGTAATGCCAGAGGCAATGAAGCATTGTTATTCCACCAGTTTGTCAAGAATAACATTTGATTGGTATGTTGAGTTACCCAATGGATCAGTGAAGACATTTGTTGAGTTAGAGCACTTGTTCATGAAGAGTTTTGCCTGAGCATAGTATCATGTCACCATAGGGGATCTCATACTAGAAAGAAAAAAATCCAACGAGACCCTGTTGACTATATTTTTACATGAATAAACTTAAGCATGAAGTGTGAGCCTCAGCTACAAGAACAACATGCGATTAAGGTTCTACTTAAAATCATTCATTGACCAGCAGCCTTCATGCTGAAGGGACATACAATCAAGTCATTTGAGAAGATACTAAGCAAGGCTAGCAGCTTGCAGGAGGAGGTTAAGCATATGGAGTCCCAGGAAAAGACTGAGAAATCTAGAGCAGTCAGGACATTTGAGAAGAAATATGGGAGAGTAGCAATGGTTGATAAGGTATAGCAACTGATGAGGATTTAGCCTTAGCAGTCTCTTCTGGGTTCCCAACAGTCATCACAGCATGATCAGTCTCATCAATAACACTAGACTTAACAGTATGATAAGTCTAGTCAGCAGTCATATTAGAGAGGACCATACAGAATAGATATCAGACAGGGTCCTCCATTTACAAAGCGGATGAACAAGGAGTATTCTTTCAAGGATGTAGCAGTGGCAAAAAAATTTATAAATTTAATGAAGAAATCTGTGTTCAGATTTCCAGAGCCGAGGTAGTTAGAAGAGGATGATAAGAAGGATCATCCCAACTATTGCCCTTACCACCAATTACTTGGACACACCATTGAGGGCTTTCTCTGTTTCAAAGATTGGCTTGATAGGAATCTCAAAAAGGGGAATATAATGATCCTGAAAGAGTATTTAAAAGAACTTTGAAAGAGGTTCTATAAATATGATTTTGGCCAAGTAAATCACCCCAATAAATCTGTATTCAGATGATAGTAGTTGGATCAAAGTTTGGAGCAGATCATCCAGAAAGATGCTCGATCAGATTCAGACCGCATCAAAACAAGCCGCAGTTCATAGTCTACAGCCTACCAAGAGAAATATGGAGATCACGCTAGAGAACTAATCGTAGCAGAACGTGAAGAAGGAAAAGTTTATGCACGAGATGAAAACCAATAGTGTGAGGGATAGAATAAAGGCTGCTTCTATTATATTGGTTGTTTTGGATTCAAAGGAGAAATTTCTCGAACCTCTCACTGTGTATGATTATCTTCTTGCCCCTCCGGAGTCTTTTGAAAATAATGATTATGACTTCGGCTACTTATTGATCATTTCTAGTGATAACATAACTGACAAGGACCAATCTAACCTCGAGCTTGATTCCCAAAATGATTCTGAAAACATACTTAAGTTAGATAAGATACTAACGAAAATAAAGAATATGTCGAGTACACTGGTTACTATAGTTCTAAGAGTGAGGAGCCAGTCCTCGAGTTTCAAGGAATGTTAATAGCAATCTATTTAAAATTTTCAAAATCAGAATCAACACCAAAAGAATCAGCTGCAATGATAAGAGAAAAAAGATTACAAAAATTAATTTAAAAAGTCGTAAAGCATTACACTCAAGGATAGCTCTAATGGACAAAGAAAAATAAAAAGTCACTCGAGAAGAACCGCCTCCACTGCCGCCAATTAAAGATAACATAATCAAGTAAAAATTAGAGGTCTTTATAAAGTGGATTATAATGTACTAGCTCATCTTAAGAGGTTTCCAACCAAACTAAGCATCTACGATGCTCTGATCCTATCAAAGGAGATGAGGGAATATTTGGTCAAGGCTTTACTTGATCGAGAAATTTGCTTAACTGAGTTGGCCAGTGATCCTGATTTTATATGACAATAAGGTGTATGTGATTATATTCTTAATTTTTATTTACTTATAATTCTTACTTTGCAATTGCGCCAAAAACTTGATCACTAGTAACAACTAGGCAAAAACTTGACTTCGAAGCAAATAAGAATATATTTATTAAATTTAATTATAAGATACTACGCAAGTATACATATTATTATCAAGTAACATAAGACTTTTTTATTAAGCCTCAAATATCAAACCCACAGAGACAAAACATAATATGCAATTAAAATAAGAAGAAATTAGATAACAACTTCTACTTAGCAAAATATTCTTACTTAAACTTTAGATGCTATAGTAGGAATGAACATTTGATTCTTTTTGTAATTTTTGCTAAATGAAAGTAAAGTAAAAAAATAACTAAACTTAACTAGATATTTGTAAAGTGAAGGCAATCAAAAGAAAAAAAAAATTATATCATGAATCAGTAACAAGTATAACAATTATGTTATGGAAGTATTCAAATTGTGTTGTGCCATATAGGAGCAATAATATTCTTTACCCTTACTAGAGATGCTATAAATAAAATTGACTAAATTAAATTTTGAATAGTCTTAAAGACGGGTTAGGTAGGAAAGATACTAGCTCTCACTCTAAAGTTCTCTTCTTTCTCCGCCTCGGGGCTAAAATCTCGTATGAAAAACTAAAATTATAAACCAAATTGGGGGCTTTAGCCTATCACTTTAAAGTGTTCTAATTCTACACCCTTGTAAGTCTATTTCTCTATTTATTTGCACTCAATCATATGAATTACATTTTCATTTGGTTGAAAAAAAATTATTCTAAATTGGTCTAACTTCCTTAGAATTATAGCAACTTGATTTGCTAACATTGCAAAAGCATCAGATTCGTAAATATTGGCTACTTTCTTAGGATTTACGCTCTTAGAAGGCCATTGAAGTTTATTAGTAGCCATCTCTTCAATAAAAGCATAAGCATCATGAAATAGTTTTGACATCAATGAACCACTAGCAGCGACAACGATAATATATCTATAAGACATTCAGCTAATCCATTGAAAAACGTTTGAATTATTAATGAATCTAGCACAACATAGTGTGGACACTTTCTCAGTTGTTGTTTAAGTCATTCTCATGCTTCAAAATTATGTTCCCCTTCAAACTGACAAAAATATGAAATATCATTTCTAAACTTCGCATTTTTTATAGTGGAAAATATTTAGCAAGGAATTTTCCCACTAAATCACCCCAAGTTCTGATAGATCCAGGTACTAACAAATGTAACCATATATTAGCCTTGTCCCTGAGTGAGAAAGGAAAAATTCTAAGTCTTATAGCATCATCTGATACACCATCATATTTAAATGTAGCACACAATTCTAGAAATTGGCAAGATGTAAATTTGGATCTTCAGTTGATGTTCCCCCTAACTAATTTTTTAAAAATATTGGGATAATAACAGGTTTAAGTTCAAATGAATTAGCCACTACAGCGGGTTTTTGAATACTACATTGAAGTTCATCCACGTGCATAATCTCTTAAAGGTCTAAACTCTTGATTAATTTCAGCATTTTGATTATTTTGGTTTGCATTTTTTGGAAATTTTTTATCTTTTTCTGTATTTTTTATTTTTTTAATTTTTCTAATAGTTATTTCTAATATAGAATCATAGAGCAATAGTCTTGTAGCACCTGGACTACAAATTCATTACTACAAAACACATAAAATATAAAATCACACAAACAAGAACTTTATATAAAAACAACACTACAATATTCCTATAATAAATTGAAAAGTTGAAATAAGACTTTCAAAAAATTTCTTCAAAATTTTTTTTATTTGATCCTTAGTAAAGCTGCTAAAAATTTTATCTTGATTTTATATGAAAGTACGTTGTATGCTGTTATATTCTTAATTTTTTTTACATATAATTCTTACTTTGCGACGGCAGCAAAAACTTCATCACCAGCAATTGTTAGGAAAAAGCTTGACTTTGCAGAAAATAAGAATACAATTATTATATGTAAGATGCTACACAAGTATATGTATCGTTATCAAACAATATATGACTTTCTCACTAAGCCCCGAATATCAAACTCACAAGGAAAAAACATAATGTGCAATTAAAATTAGAATAAATTAGATAACAACTTCTACTTAGAAAAATGTTCTTACTCAAACTTTAGATGTTATAACAGGAATGAAAATTTCATTCTTTTTGTAGTTTTTTCTAAATGAAAGTAAAGTAAACAACTAACTAAACTTAATTAGAAATTTGTAAAATGAAAGCAATATAAAAATATCTTTTTCCTTATAATAAATTAGTAACAAGTATAGGAATTCTATTGTGGAAGTATTGAAACTGTGTAGTGCTAAATAGGAGCAATAGTATTCTTTACCCTTACTAGAGATACTATAAAGTACAATGACTAATTTAAACTTTGATTAGTCTTGAAGACAGGTTAAGTGGGGAAGATACTAGCTCTCACTCTTGAGTTCCCTCTTCTCCCTCCACCTAGGGGATAAAATTTCATATTAAAACTTAAAATTATAAACCAAAGTTGGGGCTTTAGCCTGCCACTCTAAAGTCCTCTAATTCTACACCCTTTAGAGTTTATTTCCCTATTTATTTATACTCAATCATATGAATTACATTCTAATCAATACAATCTTATTTGATTCTTACGATTAGTTAACAGAGACATACCATCTCAGATCTTACATATTCTCACAAAAGATATTAACAACTTAATTGAAAAAAATCAAGAAGTAAATGAAGTTTAAGGTTTAAAATAATCACAACCTATTCCAACATTAAAGATTAATACTTCACTCCACTTCTATCCAATACTTAATCACTTATCATTTTAAGGAAAAAGATAAAGAAAACTACTCAGAATTCATAGAGAAAACACAACCACACTTAATTTTAAAAGTAGAAATCATGCAAACAAACAAGAAGTCTAAATTAAAACCAAATGTAGTAAAAAAGATAAAAACATATCTCAAATTCTCTCCACCAAACTCTTGAAGTTCCTCTGAATCTATTCCTTCCCTTGCAATATAAACTACAACTGAAAACAAAAAGAAAAGGTGGTGGTGGCGTGTGTAGAAGAGTCTCTAAAAAAAGTAGAAAAGAGAGAGAGAGAGAGAGAGAGAGAGTTCTTCAATCCTATTCTTCTTTTAAAATTAACCAAAATGTGCCTTGGTGTTTCTTCAAAAAATGTCCACATTCAATGAATCTTCCAAGAGTTGCATCCTTTCAAAAGTCAATTGAATGTATTTTTGTGTCCATTAACTAATTCCCACATTTTCACCAAGGGTTACTTCAAACACCTCTTCAAAAATTCTTCCAAAATAATCATCAAGTAACTACTTTTGGCGCTTAAGCACGAGGTACTGGGTGCTTAAGCATGGCCTTCACAGTTTTAGTGGTGTGTATGCGCCAATTTTGGGCGCGTAGGCGCCACAGTTCTTTTGCACACATTCTTCATTTTTTCTCCAAATTTGATCCTTTTTTACTCCTTTCACTATTTTTCTTCCATTTGATTGTACTTGAAAGAAAAACACATAAATACTTCCATTAAAGCGTAATATCTCGAAAATTAGTATAAAAATTTGTACGTAAAGATCCTCAGAAGAAATTTGCTCGTTAAAGGAATAGCCTGGAGTGACCTTCACTAATGAAGACTTACGGCTTCGTACTACTGATCACAACCAACTGCTCTACATTTTTATCAGCATTAGCATATTCATACATAGTTTTGGTAGATCCATGTGAGTCACTCAACTTGATGAGTCTACAGACGTTTGTGTATTTGGATATTGACTCTCAAGAGTTTACGCTGATAAGATGATGTTATAAAGATTTAAATAGAAGGGAGAAATGGCTCTTGGATCGATTACGTTGTTCATGAAGGTTGGAGAGCTACTAACAACCGCTAAGTTTGATATCATATATACAGAAACTTTGTCCAACTTTTTGCTTGGACGACCATGGATCCATGAGCATAATATGTTTCCGTCATCTCTACATCAATGTATCAAATATTACAAGAAAGGGCAACAACATTGCAACAAGGAAGATTTGCAACCAATTTTAGTTCATGAAGTAAGCATCCACGAAGATGCCGCATACTACGCTCCTTCGAAAAAGACCAACTTTTCCCTTGAAGTTGTACCAAGTAAAATGGAAGATTTAAAGGGATCACAAGATCAAGATCATTTAAATCCAATTCAACAATCTACCACCATATCATCTCAAACAAGTTAGTGGATGTTCTTTAAGCCCACACATCCAAGATCGAGGTTGCAGATGTGGACAACGAAGAACCAACACGATTGTTGAACGGATAAGGACAACCATCAGCATTGATAGAGAAGATAATATTGATGAAGATAAGTTTTATGAAGAGACGATGATGATGAAATAAAAGAAATTGTAGTTTGAGATCTCATTGAAGGATGTGGAGAAAAGTTAATATGAGTCGATGTATGATCGGATCAACCACTATGTGCAAGCCATGTCCATTACTTTTATACACCCTCAAAAGATTAAGAGTTTGGAGGTCAAGGAAGTCCAGGGTGTTAGTTTGAAGCCGATCAAGTTTTACTATGCTTCTCCTCCAACTAGTTTTGAAGCTCATGTAAATTTTGAAGAGAACGATTCTAATGAATTAATGAAATTAACATTTGGTTACTTTTCTCCTTACGTACAAAACTTATCAAAGGTCTCCCTGGGATAGGGGCTGCCAAAACAAGAGGTGTCATTAAATATTGTTTAATGTCATCAAAAGCCTGCTGACATTTTTCTTCCCAAATAAATTTGACTTCCTTTTCAACCAATGCCGAGAAAGGTTGACATCTACCTGAGAGGTTAGAAATAAAGTGTCTCAGATATGCCAACTTCCCCTGAAAGGAACGTAATTGTTTCAAAGTTTTAGGGGAGGCATTTCTAAGATAGCTTTAATCTTCTCCGGGTCGATCTCGATTCCCCGATGATGAACAACAAATCCAAGGAACTTCCCAGAAGTGACACCAAATGTGCACTTTAGGGGATTCATCTTGAGATTATATTATTGTAATCGTGCAAAGACGATCCTCAAATCGTATAAATGGTCTAATTTTTGTTTACTTTTGATGACCAAATCATCCACGTCACATTCTACTTGATTTTGAATGAGGCCATAAAAAATCCTTGTCATTCCTCTTTGGTATGTTGCTCCGGCGTTCTTCAAACCAAACGACATTACTGTGTAGGAGAGAATTCCGATCGGTGTTCTGAAAGTTGTAAGTGTTGTATCTTCAGGAGCCATCTTTATTTGGTTGTATCCTGATGATCCATCCAAGAATGAGAAGATTTCATGTGTTGAAGCAATATCCACCATCATTTCTGGTAATTGTAGTGGAAACTCATCTTTCGGACATGCTTCATTCAAGTCTCTGAAGTTGACACAGACTCGTATATGTCCGTTTTTTCTTTTTAACTGGAACAATATTAGCTATCCATGTGGGATATTGTTCTTCTTGTATGAATTTAGCATTTATCAATTTCTTTACCTCGGCGATGACTTGCTGTTCAATTTCGAGGCGCATTCTTCTTGGGGCTTGTTTTATTGGGGTTATATCTTTGTCTATCCCGAGTTTATGAACTGTAACTTCCATCGATAGTCCTGACATTTCATCATAACTCCAGGCGAAGCAATCTTTGAATTCTGTTAACAATTCGACCAACCCTGAAGATTCTTCATTATTGAGTAGAGAACTTATAAATGTTGGTCGGGGATGTTCTTCAGTCCCGAGATTTACTTCTTTTACTTCATCTATAGTTTATTTGATTTCTTCCTCAAATTCTGAAGGATTATCTTCCACTAGCTTATCGGTAGAGTCATTCTCTATATCGAAGCAATTTTCAACAAAAACAACCATGCAAAATTCCGAATCATCGACTGGTCCCACTGTACCAAATTTGAGACCCTCTTTCAACTTTGGAGTGCGATTTTTAGCATTCCATAATTTCTCAAAAAATTGTAGTTTGTCTTTTGACATTTGCTTAGGTAAATTTCCTTGTTGAATTAACTTTCGAACATAAGGCGAGAAATAACCAAAAGGTAATTCCATTAATTCATTAGGATCCTCCAAATTTACATGATTTTTAGAGTTTACAGGAGTAGAAGCACA
>NEWO01000006.1:2828764-2848153 GCA_003013225.1 Phalaenopsis aphrodite
TAAGACTACTCTAGCCATAGGAAACTTACATGAGTTTTTGTAGAATTCTCTAAGCCACATACAATTTTCTATAATTATTTGAATAGAAAATGCATAAAAATTTAAAATTAAGGTCTCTGTCTAGAGATCTCTTATGTCTTTGGAAAAATACTCAAATTGTGCTCTTAGACAGAGGCTACAACATATAAAAATTTTGGGTTAAGGTGATAATCCAATATGAATGGAGAATTGAAAAACCCCTAACCCTAATTCATTTTTTAAAAATAATTTATGTATCAAATTAATGTGAGAATAATTCCACATGATTCTCCTCTGTTCACTGAGGAAGGCGGTATTTTTATTTTATTTTTATGAATTTTCTATGCAATGATATGGATTTTTGAAGTTTAGGGGCTATTTTCTGAATTTATTAAATACCCCTATTTATTTATTCAAACCGCGGGCTGACTAGATCATCGGATCCATCGAACAGCCATGCGACGCGCTCCTATTCGACGCCGCCTTCTGAATCAGCTGCCACGCAGCCCGCCATATCGTTCCAGAGGATCATCCAGCTTGATCTCCGCCGTCCATTCAATAAACGGGAGGATGGACGACATCCGTGCATCGTCCCCGATAGCCTTAACCGAGAGCCGTCCATTTTAAAACCTTAATATCTCTCTTATTTCTTAATAGATTTTGATGATTATTTTTCTAAATTGTTCGTCTTGAAGAGACGAACACATCTATATTGTAAACATGCTATGAAATCAAGCCATTATAAATGGAGAGCTCGTGAAGGCTAGGGAGAGTAAGTGAGGTTGTACCTTTACTCCGAGAGGTTTAGCCTCAATCAGAGATTCTTCACACCTTCGTTAGGTCCCAAAGAGCTTAGGGATGAAGCCTCTGGCTCTGGTGTAAATTCTATATATGATTTTGACCACAACCGATTTTGGGTGTTGGTTGAGAGCTATGGTAGAGACTATTTCAGAGGGGGAATTGATGGGGGTTTGGCTTCTTTTACTGTTGTGAAGGTGTAAGGCTACTTTATTTGAAGTTTGGTGCTATGTAGGCTCAGATTGAGGCTTTTCCTGGTTTTGGGCAGGAATTTAAACTCAAAATTGGATTTCTGTGGTGGAATTGGGAGAGGGAAATGGATTGTAATGTGCTAAGGGACTCTTAGAGAAGCTCTCTGAGGAGTTTGGTAGGCCTTAGTGAAAATTTTTTTACCACACACTGTTCATGGCCGTGGGGGGTAGATTTTATAGAAATTGGCCAAGGGGATGCTTGGCTGGCCAATTGAAGGGTTAGCCCCACTGCTTAGGTGTCAAGCAGAGGAGCTCTCAGCTCAATTTGGGCTGAGGTGGCCTCTTGACATGAGTTTGGGTATTGGCCATGTGGGGGCTCACAGTTTTGGATTTTAGCTAGGGTTAAAGTGACTAACCAAGGGTTGGATCATGGTTAAAGCTTATAATGAGCAGTAAAAATGGCACCATAGGGTATGGACATGTGCTATGGCAAGTACCTTGATTTAACCTTCTCCTTATCCCTTTAAGAATTTTAAAAAAAATTTACCCATAAGATAAATATCAAGCTTAACCATGGGTTGTTGGCTGGCTTTAAACTCAACCCTAGAGTCTAGGATGAGTTATGGTAAGGGTCATTTGACCATACCAAGCTCAATTGGTTTGGATTTGGCCATAAGTCCAAGAAGGTGCACATGAGCAAATCCTGTGTTTGGACTAGGTTAGACATGTCAATTGGCCCAATTAAAAATGGCATTTGGTGTAAGAGACCATGAGGAACAACTTTCATGAAGGGTGAAAGACATTTTGAGGTCAATTAGTTAATAAATTTGGTGGATTTTTTATTTTTGACCCATTTTAAGCATGTTGGACTAAGTTTGGGTCAAACTTGGGCTAGTCATGGGCTAAGCTCAAATTGATTGTTGTGTTTGGTGTAAAACATCATGATGAACAACTTTCATGCAGGATAAAAGTCATTTTGAAATCAATTTGGTAATGAATTTAATGGATTTTTATGAAATTTAGATTTAGACCCAAATTAGGAATATGGGGCTAATTTGGGTTAAACTTGAGCTAGCTTTGGACTAAGCTCAAATTGATTGTTGTGTTTGGTCACAAATGACCTCACAAAGGATTTTCAACAAAAAATGGATGCCAATTTGAGGTTTAAGGCATTCAATTGTTAAGATTTGGGGTGTTAGCCAATATTAGGGCTAATCTTGGGAATTTTGGATTTAGGTCTAAAATTAAATGGATTTGAGGCTTCACCAAGGACAATTGATGGTTGATTTTGATGTGTAAGAATTTTGTAAAGATTTTTCAACATTAATTGAGGCCAATTGACTAGAATATGGGCTCACTTTGGTGAGATTAGGTCATATGGTCAAAATTGGGGTTTTGACCCAAATCAAAATTGGGCTCAAATCATGGACCAATTGAGCCTGGATTTGGTTTAGTTTGGTCATATCAAAAGTGAATTTGAGTTTAGGATGGGAATTGGGGTCAATTAAGATCAAATTGATAGACACTAGGGATGGATTTGGGGAATTTTGGGTCTTTAAAGGGCAATTTGGGGATTTTGGTTAAAGATGGTCAAATTGGCCAAATTGGGTCATGTGGTAATTAAAAGAAATAAAATTGAGAATATTTGGGATTTATTGGAATTTTCTGAGAGTTTTAGAATTTTTTGGATTTTGGGTTAAAGAAGGGTTCAAAGGGCAGTTAGGTAATTTAGGGGTGTCTGGGGCAAAAGACCCAAGATGAGCATTTCAAGTAGAATTGGATAGATATCCATTCTAAATGAACCATGGATCAATGAAATCCCTATTTTGGGTCCTTAAGTATTGGTCTTAGCTAGGGTATTGTGAGGGTATTGTGTACCTTAGCTCCAAATCAACACCCAGGGTCAATCCTAAGGCCAAGTAGTCCTATAGGAACTCTTCTTGAGTTCTCTCATAATGATCTTACCTAATAAGTGCTAGAGGTTATGACCAATATGTTGAACGTCAAGTTGAGTAAAGAGAAAAGTTTTTGAGTTTCTAATGGTGAAGGTACCTTTTCTAGTTTTCTAAGACTAGTCAGTAGAAAAATCCTATGGCTAGACCTAGGCTACTAAAGAAGTTTCTAGACCTCAAACAAAAGTGAGGTCAACAGGGGTCTGACCACACATGAAGATTAAAATGTCCTTAGTTGCCTCCTGAAACTCTTTGTTTGGAGGTGATTGAAAAGACGATCATGAAGTCCAAAGAGTTGGTCATACTTTCCCAAGATAGAAATAGATAAAGCATGCTAACAAAAGAAGGGTATTCTATTTTATGAGGGACATGAGAACATTACTGATGTATGAAGATAATATTTCTTGATTAAATGAAGAGAAAAGCTCATCCCCAGCAAAGTCGTCAGGGGTTGTCGACACTATTTTGGTTGGAGGAGTTGCCCGTTGGAAGCTGTCCACTGTCAGAATTAAAATCCCATTGCCCACTTCAGAAAGGTGTTTAATTTACATATTTAAATAAGTTCAAAAAAATATGAAATCAACTTGACCCCATATTTTTTATAGCTTAAATGAAAGAGCGTTATACCTCAAACCTTGTATCTATCCCGAAGGATAAACAAAAGTCTTGAGAATGAGGCTCGATCAAATAAACTAAGAAATATATGTCATATGTTTGGTCTGTAGAACCATTTATTTGCCGAAAAGTTCCCCTATTTAATACAAAGAGTTAACTAGGGTTTATATTAAGCTCAGTTCGGACAAGCTATCTAAAAAGGGTAAGCCTCTATGATTAATTACATCTTAGATAACCGAAGTTACTTAAGAAAAATCTCGACAAAAATCAGAAAATATTATCCTCAAATATGTCAAAAGGATAGGACTTCGCAACGAAATTGGACAAAGTGGTGTGAAAGGGGAATGGTTGAAGTTTGGAATATTTTGTTATAAAGTCCAAAGGAGGAAGAACTAGGAGATGTCACAGATCCAGAGGAGAACTTCGGTGACTTCCCAAGCTATCCTATTGTTTGGCTTTAGTTTTTAAGAGAAATATTTAAATTTTTCATCCTATTAATTTTATTTCTTAGGGCATAAATTTGAGTGAAATGATCACACAAATAACCTGGAAGATGTGAGGATTTAGGTCGTGACGAACGACAAGCTTGGAATCCTAAGACGAGTTAGGGCATAGATTGTACAATAGAGCTGTACAAAGTTAAGGATTTATGTTGCATAAGCAAACTACTTTGAAGTCCTATGGCTTGATTTTTTAATTCTAAGGAAAGAATTGTTTAGTTGATGAAGACATGTTTTGCTGTTGAAGATGGTCGTGCTGCCTACAATGCTAGCTTCAAGTTCCTCTTTGTGATGAGTTTAGGTTTTCTAATGTGTCTGACATGATTTTAAATTAGATGGCCCTATAGTTAAAGTTATTTAAATGTTTTGGGGCATGTTAAAGTTGATTAGAGCGACACCAGTTAGGATCCTATGGTTCCCTCGTTCTTGCACCACTATTTTCTATTGGATTCACTTAGTCCAAATGAAATTACTAAAATCAACTTAATGAATTCTGTACTTTCTTTTGGACCATGGGATGTCTCGTTAGCAACCATAGGTTACCTTCTCCGATGGATTTCTGATCATCCGATAGAGACATCTTAATTTAGTTACAATGGTTGTTTTATGTGATGTTTGTGAATAAATTTTGAGTTGTCTTATATTTTGAATGTTGTGCCAATAAATTTTATCTTCATTGATTCCATTTTCGATTTTGGTTTTACGGCTACCCTAACAGTTTTGGTTATCATGTAGGGTGTCATCATTATTTAACATGCAAGTTTTGTATGCATGAAAGTATAGTGCGGAAAGTAAAAAAATAATGGTACTGTAAACAGTAAAAATGTTCCTAGGGAGTCTTCTCGTTCCATCACCAGAAAGATTTGTTCTTACAAGATATATAGATAATATTACAGGAAAGTTTAAATTGGAAGAGTTGATGAAGGTTTAGCTACCAAACTCCAAGTTATGATTTAGTTGAATCTCAGAAGATCCTAATAGATGATTTTAGGAAAAAAATACGATAAGTTCAATTAATCGATCA
The DNA here is from genome assembly GCA_003013225.1 of Phalaenopsis aphrodite. Lineage (NCBI taxonomy): Eukaryota > Viridiplantae > Streptophyta > Magnoliopsida > Asparagales > Orchidaceae > Phalaenopsis > Phalaenopsis aphrodite. Next base: position 2,833,863 of record NEWO01000006.1, read on the forward strand.
AAACATCCAAAAGATTCTAAAGTGCTTGGGATATGACCCTTTACTATTTTGGAAATCTCTTAAATTATTTTGAGTTCATTTATGAACTTATCATATAGTTCCATTAACGATCCGAGTTTCGAGTGTGGATACCCCATTGCTCATTGAAGCTTAACAATTTAATTATCTAAAGGATAGGGTACTCGATTAATCATTTGATGTTTCATTTAAGAGTTATGTGAGTGAGTTCCCCAAAGGCAAGTTTACGTTATTTAAGATTATGGTGCCCAAAATTAAAGTTAAACTTGGAGTGTTTAAAGATATTGATTATCAACCCAATAATCTTCAAAATCAAATCAATTGAGCTTAGATATCGAGCCCAGGTCACTACCAAGCCCTTAGCAATCATAATGTGGAATTTGGTGAAGGTTAAGATTTTAGTTTAAGTGATATGTATTTTCATTTAAAGATCACATTATCATCAATTTTGGGCTTAAAGAAAGTAAATTATCATCCTTTTAGCTTAAGCACATCACTTAAGAATCATTTGATCTTTAATTGACTTCTGAGTTATGAAGATTAGGAGAACTATGTTTTTAGTTGATGTTGTGCAAGGGAGTTGAATGGTTTTCTACCTTTTAGCCCCATTCTGTTTCAATCATCCAAGCATGTTTATTAAGATCAAAATTACCCATTTTCTAATTGATAATCATAAATTTTGATTAGGGCACCAAAGTCTTAAAATTATCACTTTACCCATGGGGCACTTCACCTCATAACTCTTTCAGCACAACTCAAATGATTTTGAGGGTTTAGAGTATTATATCCATGAGGTAATTAAATATTAGAGGAGAACAAGTGGGCCTCTCAAAATTTGATTTAATTTAGATAATTATTTAAATTTAGAGAATAGGATTTTCAAAGGTTAATTTATTTAATTATCCAAAAGAAAATTTATATTTATGTAAAAAAATATTAAAGGTTTTTTAAGGTCAGAGAAACACTTAGGCAAAATTTCATGATTTTTTAAATTAAATTTATATTATTATTAATTTAGTTTAGATCAATTTTCATGATTTATCTAAATTGAAAATAGTGTTTTAATTACAAAAATTATTTTTATACTTTTATTAGACTTCACTGAGTTCAGAAAACTTAGAGAATCAAATTTTATATTTATGTGATTTTTAATTTATTTAATATAATTATTTTAGTGAGAAAATATGAAAAATTCATTTTTAAGCCTTCAAAATTTATTTTTAACTTAGAAATATTGGGGAAAATGTCCTAATTAATTCTAAGTGATCAAGGGACATTCCCAACCATTTTGAACCATTATTTGTATTTTTAAAAATTTTGATTATTTTAGTTATTTTTAATTCAAAGTATATTTTAAAAATGAAATATTTTCACAAAAATAGATTTTATTTTTATAAATTGCCCCTGATAACAAGAAACTCAGAAAAACAATTTTCTTAATTTTCATAAGCATATTGAATTTAATATAATTAATTTTTTAAAAAATGCAAGGTTTCCTTAAGAAATCCATTTTAGTGCTTAGACTAAGTCAAATAATTTTGATACTTTTATAGTGGGTAGATATGATTTTTATGAATAATGTGGAGTTAATTTTGTTAATTTTTTTATGTATTTAATTTACACAAATTAATACAAGGTATTTAAATTTAACTAAGTATAAAAATTCACAAATAGATTCAAAGCATCACAATATTTTTCCTAGATTTCTCTAACCACAGAAAACTTAATAAAACTATTCTCATAATTTTTCAAGTGAAATTTTATTTATATATATTTAAAATAAGCCAAAATTATCATCTTAGCTTGAAAATTAGGGTTAAAAGCATATAGATGCCCTCTGACCTTGGAAAATTTAGAAGACTTGGCCTCTAACATGAGGAACAAACCCTCAAAATTTCAAGCATAGTGAAATGTTTTAAGCCATCGAGAATTAAAATACCACAGAGGGTATTTAATTAATTAAAAATCAGAGAGAGAAAATAACTTTTATTTTTAGTCTACATTATTCTCTTCTGTTCACTGAGCAAGATGGTATTTTTTTTAATGATTTTTCTAGAGAAAGATATGCATTTTTTAAGTTAAGGCACTTAAAATAATTCAAAAATCCCTATTTTTCTACTTTTCCGCACGGCATTGACTGGATCCTAGGTGGCTCCGAAGGCTTCACGTGTTGCTCCGCCACTTGATGCTGTCAACCACGTAGTCTCCACGCAGACTGTGCTTTATGCACCAGGGATCTGCCCAGCTTAATCTCCTCCGTCCACTAAATACACGCGTGATCGGATGGCTCTCCGTTATCATCCCCAAAAGACCTAACCCGTGAGTCGTTCACACTAAAACCTTAAGATCTTGGCCTAGACTCAACTGAATCTCATGGGGTTTGTTCCTAAACCTTCATCGACTCAAGAAAAACACATATATACAGTTTATATGGTATGAAATATCATTTCTAAGCTTAGCAGTTTTTTAGGATGGAAAATATTTTGCCAAGAATTTTTTTCATAGTCCTCCCCAAGTTTTGGAAGATCCAGGTGCTAATGAATTCAACCAACCTTTGGCTTTATCCCTTAATGTAAAAAGAAAATGTCTAAGCCTAAAAGCGTCATTAGACACTCCATCATATTTAAAAGTAGCACAAATTTCAAGAAAACTAGCAAGATGTAAGTTAGGATCTTCATTAGGTGTTCATCCAAACTGATTATTTTGTGTCATTTGGATAATAGCAGGTTTAACCTCAAATGAATTAGTAGTAACATCAGAATTTTGAATAGTCAAGTGAAGTTTATCTGCTGTCGGATTACCATAATCTTTTAAAGGTCTTTGTCGATTTTCATTTATTTGATTATTTAAGTTATTCTCCATTTCGTTTAAATTTTTAATTTCTTTTCTTTCTCAAATTTTTCTAAAAGTACATTTTAGTTCTGAATTGTAAGGTATTAAACCTTCAGATCCAATAATTTGCATAAACAAATATAATAAGGAAAGAAAATTTTCTTAAAAATACTCTTATATAAAAATATATTTCTTTTTTGTATTTTTGTATTTTTTAAATTTTTTTAATCTTTTATAAAATTATTTCTAAATTTCTTAATTTACCAAATCTATTTAATTTATCGTTACCTTCCCCCGTAATGAAGCCAAAAACTTGATATCGAGAAAATATAATTGTGTAAAAATTATAAAGTTCACTCTGCTATGTAACGGTGTCAAAAGTTTGATGCAATATTTATGATTAATAAATTTAAACATTTATTGTTGGGATTCTATGTAGGTATATGTATTGTTATCAAGTTTCTATTTAAACCCCAAATATCGATCTCACGGGGAAGGTTTAAATTTGAAATGATAAATTAACTAGGAAATTCACAAAAAGTAAAATAAAATTACCATCACTAAGTTTGAATGTTTAGATATTATTAGAAATAAATTATTTAACTACTAGCAAAACTGAAATGCAAAGTTTAAACAGTAACTACTAAACTATGTTTATGTGATGAAATTTTTTTATGTGAAAAAGCATATTTCCCACTACAATAAGATTTTCATAAAATGAGATGAGATAAAAAGTTTTATTATGTATTGTGCCAAATAGGAGCAGTTTTAATTCTCTACCCAGATACAGTGTCATAGAAAGTCATTGGCTAATCCCATGTTTAGTCCCAAATTTTGTGGCTAGGCTAGGAGGATATTGGCTCCCACTCCAGAGCTCCCACTTCCCTTCACCTGAAGGCTAACTCTCACTTTAGTTTTTAAACACTAAGACCGAATTGGGGATTTTAGTTTGTCACACTAAAATCTCCAATTCTACACACAAAAATTTATATTTCCCTATTTATTTGCACTTAATTCCATGAATGAAATTCTCCTTCATGGATTCAAATGTGATCCTTACTCTGTTACAAAACTCATACTCCATTTCCTGGATCATATGTTTCACAATAAATTTTAACAATTCAATTGGTCAGATCGAAAAGTAAATTAAGTTTAGAGTTGAAAAACCATCACAATTTATTTTATATTTTAATATTGGCACATCCATATTATCTCTTCATTTCACTATATCTTAGAGTATGGAGAAAGATAAAGGAAACTACTCAGACTTCATGAGAAATATACTTCATTTTTGCTCCAAGTCCTAAAATTTAACAACCGACAAAAAAAAATGAAAAATACCTTCTATTAAAGTGCAATATCACTAAAAATGAGTATAAAATATGGGTCTAAAAATGCATATATTTTTTGTGTACCAGTCGTTGTTGATACACCTAAAATATATAGTATTTATGTGCACATTTTTATACCTATTTATTAAATATTTCACTTTGATGAAAGGTATTTGTGCGTTTTTTTTCATGTACAAGCAAATGGATAAAAAATAGAGAAAGGAGTGAAAGCAGATCAAATTTGGAGCAAAAATAAATAATATGTAAAATTAAATTGAGGTGCCTAAGCAGCCAAGATTGGCGCTTACGCGCCAGTGAAACAGAGAGAGCCACGATTAAACACCAAATACCCCATGCTTAAGCATCAGAAATAGTTACTTGATGATTGAATGAATTTGGATGAATTTTTTAAGAGGTGTTTGAAGCAACCATTTATGAAAATGTGAGAAATAGTTAATGGACACAAAAATTCAATAAATTGGCTTTTGAAAGGAGGAAACTTCTAGAAGATTCATGGAATGTGGAAACATTTTGAAGAGACACCAAGGCACCTTTTCGAAAGTTATAAAAGAAGATTTAGATTGAAGAAGGAGACCCACTCCATCCATCCATCTAGAGTCATCATTCATCATAGCCATACGCCGCCGCCGCCGCCAACTTTTCTTTTTTCATTTTAAGTTGATGTTTGTATTGTAAGTGAAGAAAGAGATTCAAAAGAACTTCAAGACATTGATGGAGAGGATTTGAGACAACTTTTTGTATTTGTGACAATATTTTGTTTTAATTTAGACTTCTTGTTTGTTTGCATGATTTCTACATTGAAACTTAAGTGAGGTTATGTTTTCTCCATGAATTCTGAGTTCTTTTTTTTATCTTTTTCCTTAAAATGATAAGTGATTAAGTATTGGATGGAAGTTGTGTGAAGTGTTCATCCTAATGTTGGATGAAGTTTTGATGATTTTAAACCTTGTACTTCATTTACTTTGTCATTTGACCAATTAAGATGTTAATACCTGTTGTTAGAATATGTAAGATCCGAGAGGGTATTGTCTCAAAGTCAACAAATGGTAAGAATCACATGAATTTGTATGGATGATAATGTAATTCATATGATTGAGTGTAAAAAAATAGAGAAATAAAATTTAAAGGGTGTATAATTAGAGGACTTTAGAGTGACAGGCTAAAGCCCCCAATTTGATTTATACTCTTAGGCTTTGATGCGAGATGTTAGCCCTCAGATGGAGAGAGAAGAGGGAACTTTTGAGTGAGAGCTAGTATCTTCCCTACCTAACCCATCTTCTAGACTATTCAAACTTAAAATAGCCAATGTTACTTATAGCATCTCTAATAAAGGTAAAGAATATTATTGCTCTTATTTAGCAAAACCAAATTTGAATACTTCCACAGCAGAATTCCTATAGATATTAATGATTCATAATAAGGAAAAAGATATTTTATTTATATTGACTTCATTTTACAAGTATATAGTTAAGTTTAGTTAATTGCTTAGTTCATTTTCAATTATAAAAAAGTTATAAAAAGAATTGAACTTTCATTCTTATTATAGAATCTAAAGTTTGAGTAAGAATATTTTACTAAGGAGGATTTGTTATCTAATTTTTTTTATTGTAGTTGCATATTGTAGTTATCCTTGTGGGTTCGATATTCGGGGCTTAATCAAAAAGTCCTATATTACTTGATAACGGTATGTATACTTGCGTAGTATCCCATATTTAAATATAATAATTATATTCTTATTTTCTTTGAAGTTAATTTTTTGCCTAGCTATTATTACTGATCAAGTTTTTGGCGTTGTTGCAAGGTAAGAATTTATAAGGAAAGAAAATAATCACATACATTGCATTAACATATAAATAGTCAGGATCAGCTGCTGTTATAACTTTGTCATGGACAAGCAAGGGAAGCCCCCGAGATTCTTAAGCTGTGACATGGCGAATCCTTTGACGTCTGCAATTAATCACATGATTAAGAGAATGGTAAGATGGAGTGTACTACCAGTAAATTGCATCTCGAACAACTACATCATCAACATCTACTAGGAAAGGGATTGCATTCCTCCCCACATAGGTCACCATGACTTTGTCAAGCCTTTTATATAGTATCTTTCATAAGCAAGAGCAACATTCTATTCAGAAAAAAATTGACATTGTTGGCCCCCGAGAGTTCAAGGGATCCATCGAGATTCCGCTGTCGGTTAACTCAATGCTAATCTTGAAAGGAAATGAAGCATATTTAGCAAAGCATTGCATTCCCGGAGGGCTGCGATGAAGGGTTTCCATCACACTAAGAAGAATGGTGAATAGCTAGATACCATACGACAGATCCAGAGGTTGAGGAGTTGCACCCATATGAGCTATAAGATAGTTGTACTTGTAAGCTCGAGCAAAAGTAACTCTTGTCCTAAAGCGTGGCTTAGAAGGTTAGCTTGATCACCAGCTTACCCCACGGGACAGACAGACAAACGATGCAGATAGACAGTTGTCACTCTTCTGTACTGCATCAGAGAAGAAGAAATGATATACGATATTTCAGATGTACTCAACATGATCAGTTGTACCACATATTTGAAGTAGAGTTAATAAAGTTTCTTTTGAGATTTCAGCATGTTTACTGAATTGCCTTTTTGTGCGATGGATGACAAGTTGCATAAGCACATGTTCATTCTAAATTATAAAAAACAAAGAATGATACAAAGAAAGTCTAATAATAAAATTAAGATTCAAAAATGAAAGATTAATTGATGAAATTCAAATTTAAAAAGTCATCCTCATAATAAAACTATGATAACAAAGATAATAAGAAAAATGCTAAAAAAGGAGACACTAATTCATTTCGACTTTGAAGTTTCACACTTTCCACTCTCGTAGCACGAATTCCCACAGAGTCTCACACTATTCACAAAGTACCACAAATCTTTCAGCACCACTGTCAATCTTCACATTCCACATATTCATAAACTCAGCAACATAAATTCTCTACACTCTTCACGCAATTTTATTAGGGCACTACCTAAATTTTGATTTCTTTCTGCTACTTCGTGGGTTGGATGTGATTCACTGAGCTTTTCTTCCCAATGTGGCTTGTCACCTCTTAGGTGGGATGTGAGTCCTTGTGCTTTCCTTCCTAATTTGACACAAGTTCTTAAGATATGTATAAGACCACCTTAAATGGAGTAAGGCATCCTATTCTCATCTTTTGAGATCAGTCTAAGGCCACCTTAAATGCAGTAAGTCAAATGACTCTCTTCACAAATCTTTGAGATAAGTATTAGACCACCTTAATGGAGTAAGGCATCATATTCTAATTCTTTGAGATCAATATGAGGACCCATTAAATGGAGTAAGGCATCTGATTCTCTACACAAATCTTCAAGATAGGTATAAGGCCACCTTAAATGGAGTAAGTTATCCTATTCTCATCCTTTGAGATCGGTCTAAGGCCACCTTAAATAGAGTAAGGCATCCAATTCTCTACACAAATCTTCAAGATAGGTATAATACTACCTTAAATGGAGTAGGCATCCTATTCTCATCTTCAAGATNTAAGGCATCCAATTCTCTACACAAATCTTCAAGATAGGTATAATACTACCTTAAATGGAGTAGGCATCCTATTCTCATCTTCAAGATAGGTATAAGACCACCTTAAATGGAGTAAGGCATCCTATTCTTATCCTTCAAGATCAGTCTAAGGCCACCTTAAAGGGAGTAAGGCATCCTATTCTCTGCACAAATCCTTAAGATAAGTATAAGGACAACTTAAATGAAGTAAGACATCCTATTACTTCTCTGCACTTTCGTTATCTCTAGGGTTGGACGTGAGTCACTGTGTTTTCCTTCCTAACGTAGCACTCTTTTCCTTTGATATGTCTTTTAAGTTGGATGTGTGTCCTTGTGCATTCCATCCAAATCTAATCTCTTCACATATTTCTACCTCTGAAATTATATTTTCACTAAATAAAAATCAAAATTAAAATTGAAATAAAAACATTGAATTTGAATCTTCTCTGCGGTCACCTATTTCTTGGATTATTATCTTCGCAAATCTGTCGCGTAGCCCCTCACTTAGGTTAGCAAACACAAATATCTTTGTGAATTTCAACTTCACTTTTAAATTTGACATCCTGAAGGTACACCAGCCAATCTCCAGCAAGAATTTTGGAGTCTTCAAATTTGATCGAGGATTCTTTTTATTCTACCCAACAAAAACCTTCTCCACATTTCCTCTATTTTGCTCGAAGAATGTTGTCTTAAACAGTTGTGCTGGTTTTGTTAATCTTTTTGGTTAACACCAATACCTGCAGTGTGTTTTCCCAACACACCACACCTGTTAGGGGTCCATTTGTTGACTTCACATTTAGTTGAGGTCTAGTTTCTTCCTTAGAAGCCTAGAATCTAGCCATAGGACTTTCTTGTTGATTATTTTGAAAGAACTAGTGATGGAACGCTCATCAATAGAAATTTTAAAACTTCCTTACTTATCTTGAAGTTCCACATGTTGGTTCTAACCTCTAACACTTAGTAGGTGGAACCATTATGGGGAGCTTAAAAGGAGTCACCATACGACTGTTTGGCCTTAGGGTTAGCCCTGGGACTTCCTCAAGTCTACACTTACAAACAAATGAACCTTTCACATTCACTCACAACCCTAACCCAAACATGCCTAGCTTGATCCCTTACTCTATTGGAAACTCATGTGGATGGTCCCCTAAACCATTAGCCCTAGGCAAGGGTTTGGCTAAGACCAGCACATGGAGGATCCATAATGGGAGTTCCCTTGGTCTTAGTGCTCAAATTGGGTGAGCTCGTGATTAACATTCTCAGTCAATCCCAATTTTGACTCTTTTAGCCCCAAACTTCACCAAATTACAAAATTGCCTCTGAAACCCTAATTTTCTCATGTTAACCCAAAACTCTCAATTTTATCAAAAAATCATTGCAAAACCATTCTAAATCACTCATGTTAAGCAAAAAACCTCAAATTTAGAAACCCAAATACCTTAAATTGACCCAAATACAAATCCTGGCCCAATCCAAACCCAAGTCTAAACCAAATGCCCTCAAATTGACCATGAGCCTAATTCCACTAAATTGAAACCCAGATCAATTTAAAATCACATGATTCCTTTTTCTAACTTCTCAAGACAATCATCTACATTAATTTGATAAATCACTTGACCAAAGTCTTAACCCAAACCCAACCTAGACCCAAGTTCAAACCAAAACCCCATCTTTTAACACAAACCCCAAATTTGACCAAACCCATTCAAATTGACCTAACCATGGTCACCACAACCAGTATTAGAGCCCTAGGAACTGAGCTAGATCCACCTAGCTCACCCTACATGAGCCATGTACCATGGGTCCCTTGAATTAAGGGATTGCCTTCCTAAAATGACTAAACCAAGGAAAGATTTGCCATTAGCCATCAAGCCACCCAACTAATCACAATTAAGGTTTCTTCCGGCCCTCCTAAACTACTTAGCTACCGGCCCTAGCCTGTCTGGCCAGCCTAGTCACCGGAAACCACAAAATTGATAGCCACCAAAAGCCATAGGCCCAAATTTGAACCTCATGAGTTGGCTCATCCCAATTGGTCACTTGCACGCTTCTTCCATCCACATAAGCACCTGATTCCACCCACTAATCAGCCCTGGTGGCCACCATAGCCTCATCTATTTAAACACCTCCTCTCATGATCAAACAAGAGTGTGCACATTTCCTTGGGGAAACTCTACTAAATTTCTTCCAGAGCTTCTTCAAGCCTTCCTTAGCCCATTCCAACCATTTCTTAGCCACCTTCCCCACTGTTTGAGCCAAATTTCAGAGCTCAAAATCAAGGCATTTTCTAGCAATTTCTCAAAACTCTATAGAACTCCAAATTAATTATTTCAAAAACTTCCCCAGACTAAATTAAGAAGATCTCCACTGAAAGCCCCATCCCACAACCACTTTAACCTAGCTCTAGACCAAGTTCTCCCCACCTGTTGGAGGAACTTCTACATAGAGCATTCACCAAAGGAAAGTGACACTTCCAGGGGTTTTGCCAGACTCCACTGAAGCTTCTCCAAGCATCTAATTAAGGCCCCCTCTTAGACAAAGGTATAACCCATTTTCCTCAAAATCAAGATTTGTTTGGGCTTTTGTGAAGAAAAGTTTAATTTCATGATCATGTGACCGTATATATAGGTTCATCTGAACCAGATGAAGGTGTAGAAATAAATCCCATGTGATTTCATTAAGTATCAAGTGAGATATTAGTGTTTTAAGAAGGATGGTTCTCGGGCTGGTCAAGTGAGGACGATGACGGAGAGTCGTTGGATCGCGTGTGTATCTTTTAGATGATCCAGATTTTGTTGGATGAGTGAATGAAACATAAAGCCCGGCTTGCATGGCAGCTATGTCAGATGGCAGTGTCTAGTTGCGTGGTGACGCATAAGGCTTCGAAGTGTTTTATGTTGACACGGCGGGTTTAATTCATTTAAATAAATCCTAAAACTTAGAAAATCTTTAACTTGGTGTAGAAAAATCAAAGAAATAAAAGAAAAATACTCACTTGCTCAATGAACACAAGAGAATAATGTGGAATAAAAATAAAAATTGTTTGATGTGTCTCTGATTTTTAGTTATATAATTACAGTTTGAACAATTTAATTCTAATTAAGTAAATAATAATCACCATGGCTTGAAACTTTAGGGGTTGATTCCTCATGTTAATAAGGACGTTCTCTGTTTCTTCCAAGGTCAGAGAGCGTCTCTAGCTTTGAAAACCTAATTTTCAAGGCTAGTTGCCTATTTTTGCTTTAAATAATTTTATAAATTAAAACTCATTTTAAAAAAATATGGGACTTGTTTTGGTAGGTTCCCAGTGGCCAACGAGATCTTAGAAAAAGATAAATTAAGTTTGAATGTTCATATAAATTACTATAGTTAATTAAACCCTTAAAACTCACTAAAATTTAAATAAATAAAATAATATTAAAAAATTAACAAAAATGGCTCCACACTGTAAATAATAAATATTTTAACTCACTGTAAGACTTTGAAATTTATTTGAATGATGTTGATCATCAAATTCTATTTTGCAAGTATAATGTTTTTTTTACCTTAAAATAATTATAATAAATTAACAATAATTAGGAAAATTATGAAAAGTGATTTTTTGAGTTCCATGTGATCAAGGGAACTTAAGAAAAAAAATTATTTTGAAATAAATAGTTCGTTTTTTAGCTAAATTTTGAATTAAAAATAATTAAAAATGGTCAAATATTTCAAAAATATGAAAACACCCAAAAATGTTTCCAATTATTCCCTAGTCACTTGGGACCCATTAAAATTTTTTTTCTTTATTTTTCTAATATAGTTATGTATTTTTTAAATGTCAAAAATGTATTTCTTTAATTTTCCATTTAAATAATTATAAAAAAATAAGAGTCATAAAAATAAAAAGTTTATTTCTCTGAGTTTTTTGGACTTAGAGAGATTTTAAAAATATATAAAAAGTAGTTTTTGAAGTTAAATTATATTTTTTATTTAAAGAATCACTAAAACTACTAAAGAATTATAATAATTAAAATTTAATTATAAAATTTACGGAAGTTTGTCCATGTGGTCCTTTGAGTAGGTGAACCTCCAAATAATTTTCTCATGAGAAAAAAACTTTGTTTTAATTAGTCAAATAAAGTAACAATGAAAATTCTTCTTTCTCAGTGAAAAAAATTATATAAATTAAATAAAAAATGGAAAAAAATCACATTTTCTCCTTTGATGTTCTGATTGACCCATGACTAGGGTACCATAATAATTTCATTCATTTGAGTTATATTTGATAAGTTATGATGTGGAGAGCCCAATGCGTAAAATGGTAAATTTTGGATTTTGATGCCTTAATTAAAATTAGGATTAACCAAAGCATAAATGGATAATTTTGATCATAATGAATTATTTTAGATGTTTGAAATGTAATGTGTTAAGAGGTAGAAACCAACTTGTCACATTTTCATGATAAGAGTAGAATTGTAATTTTATTTATTATTATGACTTTAAAGGCAATTTAATTGGATTATACTAAAGTAGTGGGCTTAAATTTGAAATTTAATAATTCACTAGTTTGAAGCCCCTAATTGGTGATTTGATGATAGCATGATCCTTTGGTAAGAATATATCTCACTTAAATTACCATTTTGATTATTACAAATTTACCCATGAAATTTTAATGGGCTTAGTAGTGAACTTGTCCAAGATTTTTTAATGAGGTTTACAAAAGATAATATAACTAATCACAAAAGTTTTGAAAACACTACAAGCTCGACATCAATCTGGGATATAAAATCCTTAACGATTTTGAGTTTGTCCCTCTGGGCATTCACTCACATAACTTTTAAATAAAACATTAAGTGAATAATTGATTACCCCACTCTTGGGATAATTAAAATATCAAAGTTCACTAAGCATAAGGTTTGATAATTCATTGAAACTAAATTTAAACTTTGTGATGATTAATTGAATAATATAATAAGAGCAAATGAACTCGGGACATTTCAAAGGTTATGAAAATGTTGTTAGGGATTGTTCCTCGAACACTTTTATGATCTTTTGGATATATTGAAGAATAATTGAACTTATTATAATTTGTTCCAGAAAACAATCTATTAAAACCTTTAAGTACCCACTTGTAATGAGTTGGAGTTTGATAGCTACACCTTCAATTGGTCTTCTTGATTTCTGTTGTTACAATTTATTAAAATTTCTTGCAAAATTATATATATGTTGTTGCAGATCTAACATTTCAGTGGGAGCAGCAAGAAGATGACTGGTACACCTTTACAATTTTATTTACTTTATGTCATTTCATTTACTGTAATTTACTACTACTTCAACAAACTATGCATGCTTGGTTGTTAAAATGAAAAATTTTCAAAAATTAAAATTCAAATAATTTTCTAAAATTAAATTAAACCTCTTAAGAGGTAACCATAAATCCTTTGAAATACAACTTCATAACACATCCTTTTGGATTTACGGGAGTCCCTTAGATGAGGCAAACCACGGTTGCTAACGAAAGCTCCCTAGTTTAAATGAGTTTAACAACTCGTTTAACCTGAGTAAATTCAGAAGAAAATAGTGGTACTAGAACAAGGGAACCATGGGATCATAATCGGTGTCGCTCTAATCAACATTAACCCCCCCATATTAAACTAAACTTATCATTTAAACCTTTTGAACTTTAGACTCTAAGACTGTTATTTCACCAAGGAGCTTGAGGCTAACTACAAGGGAAGCCTATTAAAATAGCAATTTGTTCTAAAACAACAAAAATCTCATTAGAATTAAACAATAATCCATAGAATTTTCAGATCGTTTGCCTAGTGCAACGTAAATCCTCACCTTTTTTTAGGCCTTTTGCACAATCATGTTGTGCAATTTAAGCCCTAACTCATTTTAGGATTCTGATATTGTCATTCATTACGACAAAAATCCTCATATCTTCCAGGATATTTGTATGATTGTGTCATACAAATTTAAGCCCTAAATAATATCTGGCAGAATGAAACACTTGATATCTTTGTTCTCAAAATTGAAGACAAATCATAAGATAGCTTAGGAAGTCATTGAGGTTCTCCTCAGGATCTGGGACACATCTAGTTTCTCTTCTTTTGGATTCCAAAATAATGTTCTAAATTTGATTCTTTCCCATTTAACACTCCTTGGTCCAATCTTTGAAAAGTTCTACCCTTTGAAATTCTTGAAGATAATATTTTCTTATCTAAATTGAGAGTTTTCTTGGGTGGCCTCAGTCATTTAAGATGTAATTAACTATAAGGGCTTGCCCTTATAGTTAACTTTAGAACCTAGCTTAATATAAACCCTATCTAATCTTTTATCTAAGATAAAGACATTTGTCGGTCAACATAAAAGGTTTCACAGACTAAAACGAATGTCATAAATTCTTTAGTTTATTTAATTGAGTTGCACTAGTAAGTAATATGCCTATTCCTCGAGGTAGATGTATCACTTATGGTGTTGTGCTCGTTTATTTAAAATATTGTCTATATGGGATCAGTTTAGTCTCATAATTTAAAAATTAAAA
>NEWO01000006.1:2886824-2898875 GCA_003013225.1 Phalaenopsis aphrodite
TATATATATACATATATGTATATATATATACATAAAGCGAGCGACGGGATTTCGATTCTAGCGGCCGACAGTTTTCAACGTGCAACTCCTCCAACAAAAAATAGTGCCGACAGCTTCTCGTGAGTCTGCTGGTGACTAGCTTTTTTCTCCATTTGAATCGAGAAAATTTATTTTAATACATCGCTAATGAGTTCACATCGCTAATGTGTTCACATCCCTCTTAAACCAAATTATCCTTCTCTCATTGGCATGCTTTACCCATTTCTGTCTTAGGAAAGTATGATCAACTCTTTGGACTTCAGGACCGTCTAGTCGACCACCTTTGAACAAAAAGGTTAAGGAGGCCATTAAGGATTTTTTAATCTTGATGTGGGGTCGGACCCTCAGTAGGTGTGTTGGTGGACTAGTTCCACCTAGGCATTGTACGTTGTTAAGTTGGTCCCGCACTTGGTCCTAAAACTTCACTTTCCCTATTGAGTTTGATTTGTTGTTTTGCAAATTAAATCAAATTGGGTCATGATGCGCGTGCACTTTTGATTTTCCTTATATTAATTAAATCTTTCTTCTTTCGAACTATTTTTATTGATAATTTAAAATGTCCACAAACTAAGTAAGGACTTACCCGGTCCACAGATGGACCTCTACTAATTTTAGTGTTCGCTTTATGATTACAAGGTAGTGGCCAAATAACTAACCCAGAGCTTTCTTTTTAAAGCTGCTGCAATGGCATTTCCATCGTTTACTTTCTCTTGCAACTTGTCGATGAGCCGCGATGCCCGCAATGTCGCTCCTACCATCAAGTTTGGAGAAGGATTTGAAGATCACGACGAGGTTCTCATGAAAGCCCCGGTCGTCATAATGAAAGTCGCCATTCCAGAGGTTTAAGAACCATCTGCCGAGTTTAACCTAAACTGCCCTCAGGATTTTTTGCCTTACAAGAAGGTCAAAACTACTGCTGTCATGGCACCTACCAAGCCTGCAATTCCCGCTGCTGCTAAGGGAAAAGAGGTCATTATCTTTGAAGACACAACCAGAGGATTGATAGTCCCGTCATCAATTTTTGAAATTGGATCGAGTTTGAGGACTGTACCGTTAACCCAAACCCAAAAGAAAATCTGTAACAAGAAGGTTCAGAGGGCTACTACAGCCTAAATTTTTGAGGAAGTACCTGTTGACGACGATCCTCACCAGGATGAGTCAGCATTGTCGGAAACCTACCCACTTCTACGAGGAAGTAAGTTCCATCTTTTAATGTAAACTAACGGGTGTCACTTTATGGACATAGTGAGGAGAGGAATAAGCCTGCTCCTATCACCCGAGTCAGTTCAAATTTTTAGAGACTAGCTGCTAAAGAAGGTTGTTCCGTTGGTGAGTTACACAAATGAGTGGGATGTGCAGTATCCCCTCACATGAAAAAAAGAAACTCTAAAGGACGTCAAATCTACCAAACGATCTCAAAGGACAACTGAAACTTTATCTGCTCACATTCCTTTCTGGCTCTGTTTGGGAAGCAGAGTTGATATCGCCATAATTACTACTAAATCCACTGTTATTAGAATCATGGGCCGTCAACCAGTCAAGTCACATCTGGGTCTAAGAATTCTACCAATCACCTACCTCAAGGATGTTCTTAAAGTCCCAAAGGAAAAGATGAAGAAATTTCCCAGTACTGTATCTGGACTGTAACATTGGGAGCATACCTCTCCTCGAATACTAATGTTTCTGCCAAGTCACTCTGTCTCAAGACATGACCGTCAAAGAAAAATGTATGGATGCCTAAGGTCATTGTACCGATACAGTCCAGTAAGCCTGCGGAGCAAGATCATGGAATGAAGCTAAGGTGCGAAGCATCTGACATTGTCGTGGCAATTGCTAGCGATATGGAGGAGCAAGTGGAGGGGGTCCAGCAGGGTCCTCCAGACCTTAAGACAATCCAATAATCGATAATCAAAGAAAAGTTTGAAAAGCTTACGATTGAGATTTTCGAGTTAGTTCGAGAACATGGTGTCTCCATTGATGATGATGAATATTTTGACTTTAACGAGTACCTCAAAGAAGATTTCATGGATGTCCATGTCATCGAGACTAGAGCCACTACATCTGTGTGTGATGCTCAAACTCTCGTTGAAGAGAACGTTGTAGATGAGCTGCGTAGGGCTATCTTCGTAAGGGATGAACAAGTCAGCCAATTGGAGAAAAGGATGGAAGAGATGACCACAACCATGACCGCCTTGTAATCAGTTAGGGACAGTCTCAACCCCCATAGTTAGCTTCTCCAGAAATCAACCAACCAGAGATCATACATATCACAGATGACAGGAGGGAAGTTGCCTCGGTGAACATAGATGAGCAACCAAAGAAAGATTCTCTATCAAGCGCCATGCCAGAAAAGGAATTCAAGTAAATGGTCGAACATGTTTGGGAGGCCTTAACCCAATTTAAGGGTGGTGCATTGGTTTTAAAGGATAGAACTTATTCAAAGGAGTTCAAAGCCATACCCTACCCTAACGGTTTTGTTTCACCAAACTTTAAGATATTCGACGGGACTGGAAATCCCAGACAACATATGGAACATTTCCTAGCCAGTTATGGTAATCTTGGAGGTAACGAAGCCTTGCTTTTCCATCAGTTTGTCAGCAGCCTGTCAGTGATCACTTTTGATTGGTATGGTGAATTACCCAACGGATCTGTTAAGACATTCTCTAAGCTAGAACTGTTGTACGTGAAAAAATTTGCTGGAGCACAACACCACGTCTCTATTGGAGATCTCGTAATGGAAAAAAAGAAACCCAGACTTGAGTGGAGTACATTTTTAGGTAGGGAAATCTTAGCATGAAATGTGAACCTCAACTACAGGAACATCACACGATTGAGATCTTACTCAAGAGCATTCATGGGTCAGCAGCTTTCATGCTCAAGGGACTCACCATCAAATTTTTTGAGAAGCTACTCAGCAAAGCCAACAGTCTTCAAGAAGAAATCAAACATATGGATTCTCATGTGAAATCCAAGGCAACCAAAGTATTTAAAAAGAAGTTCGAAACAATAGCAAGTGCTGATAAAGGAAAGCAACTAATGATGACACATGTAGAAAATCCTCGTCAATCGTCATCACAGCATGCTTAAAAATAGACACAACAATATGGCTTGTCCAGCAAGAGATTGCCTCAGGGAGGATCACACTGAGCAGAGAATAAGATAATATCTTTGGCAGAACGACAGAAAGTGGTAAATTCCTTCAAAGACGAAGTTGTATCTAAGATGTTCAGAAGTTTGATGAAGAAGCTTGGTTCAGATTACAAGATCCAAAGAAACCCAAAGAGGTCGAGAAGAAAGATCAACCAAATTATTTTCTATATCACAAATTGCTTGAACACACTATAGAAGAATGTTTTGTCTTCTAGGATTGACTTGAGAAAAATTTCAAAGAAGAGAATATAATGATCTCGAAAGAATATTTAGAAGAACCTGAAAAAGGTTCTATAAATATGATTTCGGTTGAGCCAATCTCTCCAATTGACCCATACACTAGGAAAGATGGATGGAATACAGTTTGGAGCAAATTGTTCAAAAAATTACTAAATTGGATCCAGTCTACGTCAAAATAAACTCTCATTCAGAGTCTTCAGCCTGTCAATCCTTCGATGAAGATTTTTCCAAAAGATCCGTCATCATCAAAGAAGAAGAAGAATACCACCAAGAAGACTGATAGCACGGGAGGTAGGATAGGGGCTGCCCCTGCTAGCTTAGTTATCTTGGATTCGGGGAAGAGAATCCTTGAACCCCAGACCTTGTGTGGTTATCTTTTTGTCCATTTGGGGTCTTATGAATATAATGATTATGATTCCGTCTACATTTTAACTATTTCTGGTGATAACATAACCTATTTTGACCAATCTGGCATTGATCTTGATTCCTAAAATGATCCTTAAATTGTACTTAAGTTTAATGAACTCGTTGAGAAGACTGAAGAAGACATCGACAATACCGCCAACGATAGCGTCGGGAGTGAAGAACCAATCCTCGAGCGCCACGGCTCATCACTCACCATTACATTAGATCTTTCTGACAAAAAAGAAACACCAGAAGATTCGACAATAATATCTCGAGAAGAGGAAATTAAAGAAATGAACTTAAGGAGCTGAAGAGTGTTACCCTTGAAAACAGCTCCAATTGATAAACAAAAGCAAAAATTAACTCGAGAAGAGCTCCCTCCATCTCTGTCAGTGGAAGAAACACATAATCAAGAGAAAATTGGAGGATCATAAAAAATGTATTATAATGTGCTAGATCATCTTAGGAAGTTACCGACCAATTTAAGCATCTACGATGCTTGAATCATGTTAAAGGAGATGAGAGAGTTTCTGGTTACAGCTTTGCTTGACCTAGAAATTTGCCTAGCCCAGTTGGCCAGTACATCTACGAATGAAGTTTGCTCATTGAAAGAACAGTGTGGGGTAACTTTCACAGATGAAGATTTGCTGCTTGGTACCGCCAACCACAATCATCCACTGTATATCTCTTTTAACATCGGCAGATTTGTGTTATCCAGAGTTTTAGTAGATCCTCGAGCATCACTCAACTTGATGAGCCTATGAACATTGGCCTATCTATAAATTGAAGCTCAGGAGCTTACGGACGATAAAAAGATGCTAAAAGGATTCAACCAAAATGGAGAGAGGGCTCTTTGATCAATTACATTGCTTATGAAAGTTGGAGAACTAGCAACAACTGCAAAATTCCATATCATCGATGTAGAGACCTCTTTTAATACTCTACTTGCTCGACCATGGATTCATGAACACAACATGGTTTCCGTTGTCTACACACCAATGCATTAAGTACTACAAGGAAGGACAAGAACATTGCATCAAGGGAGATCTACAACTATTTTTAGTTCGTGAAGTTGGAATTCATGAAGATGCCGCCTACTACGCGCCTCCAAGGAAAATTATCTTCTCTCATGAAATTGTGACCAATAAGAGTGAAGATTAAGAAGAATTACAATGGCAGGGCCATTCAACTCCGCTTCAGTGATCTTCCACTAACCTTTTGTAATGAGTTGGTTGGGGTTCTTTTAGTTCACGCACCCGAGGTGGAGGTCAGGGACGTGGATGAGCGAGAACCAATTTAATTGCTAAACGGACTAGGCGGACCGTCTACATTAATGATGAAGAAAGTTATGAAGATGAAATAATGATGACAAAATGGAAGAAACCTCTATACGAGATATCCTTAGAAAATACGAAGAAAAGTGAATATGAAGCAATGTATGATCGTATAAACCACTATGTGAACACCATGACCCTTACTCCAATTTTCCCTCAAATGGTTACGAGTTTAGAAGTCAAGGAAGTCCATAGCACTGGTTCAAAGTCGATCAAATTTTATCGTTCTTCTACTTCTACGGATCTTGAAAATCATGTAAATTTGGATGATGATCCTAATGAATTAATGGAATTGTCTTTTGGTTATTTTTTGCCTTGTGTACTAAAGTTGATTCAACAGGGACATTTGCCAACACAAATGTCAAACGATAAATTACAGCCTTTTGAAAAATTATGGGATGTCAAAAGTAGAACTCCCAAGTTGAAAGAAGGACTCGAATTTGGTACAGTTGGACCAGTCGATGATTCAGAAATTTGTATGGTTATTACTAGCGAATCGAAAGAGGATTGTCTCAATGTGGAGGATGACTGTACTGAACATCTAATAGAAGATGCTCCACCAGAATTTGAGGAAGAAATTAAATCAACTATCATTGAACTGAAGGAAATTAACCTCCGGATGGAAGAGCAGCCCAGACCTACATTTATAAGTTCTCTACTCAACGATGAAGAATCTTTAGAATTGATCAAACTATTAACAGAATTCAAAGATTTCTTCGCATGGAGTTATGACAAGATGCCAAGACTGTCAGCAAAGGTTGCAGTTTACAAACTCGGGGTGGACAAAGATATGACCCCAGTAAAACAAGCTCCAAGATGAATGTGCCTCGAAACAGAACAACAAGTCATTGCTGAGGTGAAGAAGTTAATTGACGCTAACTTTATAAGGGAAGAGCAATACCTCACGTGGTTGGCCAACATTGTACCTGTTAAGAAAAAAAATGGACAAATACGTGTTTGTGTTGACTTTAGAAATTTGAACAAAGCATGTCCGAAAGATGAGTTCCCATTACCGATACCAGAAATGATGGTGGATATCGCTTCGACACATGAAATTTTCTCTTTTATGGACAGATCGTCAGGATACAACCAAATCAAGATGGCTCCAGAAGATACAACACTTACAGCCTTCAGAACACCGATTGGGATCTTTTGTTAAACAGTGATGCCGTTTGGGTTGAAGAACGCTATAGCAACATATCAACGAGCTATGAGAAATATTTTTGATGATCTCATTCAGAACCAAGTGGAATGCTACATCAATGATTTGATCATCAAAAGTAAATTAAAGATAGATCATTTGTACGATTTTAGAATCGTGTTCGAACTGTTATAATGATATGAACTTAAAATTTATCCCATTAAGGGTGCTTTCAGTGTCACCTCCAAAAATTTTCTAGGATTCGTTGTCCGTCATCGGGGAATCAAAATCAACCTGGATAAGATTAAAGCTATATTGGAAATGCCTCTTCCCAAAACCTTGAAACAACTACATTATTTTCAAGGGAAGTTGGCATATCTGAGACTCTTTATTTCTAATCTCCCATCTCGACATTAATAAAAAAGGATGCCAAATTCCTTTAGGAAGAAAAATGCTAGCGGGATTTTGAGGACATTAAATAATATTTAATCATACCTACTGTTTTTGTAGCCCCTATCCCAGGGAAAACTTTAATACTTTATACAGTGGCCTTAGATGACTCTCTTTGAGCCCTCTTAGCCCAAGTCAATGATGAGGGTAAGGAAAACTCACTCTACTACTTGAGTCGTCGCCTAATACTAACAGAAATAAGGTATCTACCTATCGAGAAGCTTTTACTAGCTTTAATTTTTGCCACCCAAAAGCTTGAACACTGCATGCTTTCTCATAAGATTACCCTAATCTCAAAAATTAATCTGTTGCAATATTTGATGACCTAACCAACACTTTCCGGGGGTCTAGCATGATGGTCAATGATTTTATTGCAATTTGAAATAACTTTTGTTCCCCTCCGTGCTATCAAGAGACAAAATTTAGCAGACTTCCTCACTGCACACCCACCTCGAATTAGGTCCCCTCTTAATGACGAGTTACCAAATCAACAAGTATTACAAAAGGAATTCTCCAATGCGTAGCGGTGGGAGATATACTTTGATGAAGCTTCGTCAGCCAGAAAAGATAAAGGATCAAGAACATTTATACCGGGTAAAGTTGGAATTGGTTTGATCTTTATCACGCTAGATAAGGATATGTTGAGGTTCTCATACCACCTGACAGAGCCATGTACCAACAATGAAGCAGAATATGAAGCCTTAATTATCAGCTTGAGTTGACAATCTTACTAAACATTGCCATCTAGGGCGACTCACAGCTCGTCATCGAACAAACAGTACAAGATTTTGAAACCAAGGTTAGTAGAATACCATCAGTACACAATAAATCTGCTAGAGCGAATTCGTGATGTAAATTTTTACCAGATTCCTAGGGGAGATAATGCCCATGCTGACGCTCTAGCAAAAATTGCTAAGGAGCTGGAGATAAATTTTTCCCAAAATATTGTCAATGAAGTACATGTCGGATTGTGTGGTGCTCACCAGTCAGGGCCGAAAATGAAAATGAAGATCAAGAGATTTGGACATTATTGGCTGGCAATGATATTCGACTGTATGGATACAACCAGAAAATGACACCAGTGCCAAGAGCATGGGGTGGTCTTGCACCAACCTCCAAATGTGCTACCCTGAACAGTCACCTCGTGGCCATTTGAATGTTGGGGCATGGACATAATAGGTCTATAGACCCTCCATCTTCCAAAGGACACAGATACATACTTATCACTATAAATTACTTTTCCAAATGGACAGAGACAGTCCTGTTACGAGAGGTTACAACACAACACATCTTTCAATTCTTCAAAATCCAAATCATTTACCATTTTAAGGTTTCACGCAGAATAATCTCCGATAATGGGACAACATTCAAAATCACCAAAATCAATAATTTTGTTAAACAACACAAAATAGACTAGAGATACTCTACAATTTACTATTCTAGGGAAAATGGCCTGGCTGAGGCCTTCAAAAAGATATTGGTAAGATTTTGAAGAAAACACTAGATGAAAATAAAAGAGACTGACATAACAGACTACTAGAAGCTTTGTGGGCTTACCGGACAACGTTAAGGACTCCCACTCAATGTACACCCTACATGCTCGTGTACATTTTTTCCCTACATGTTTCCTATCGTCTGTAGGGAAAAAATGTCAGGTCAGAGGTCGATCTTTGCTTTCAAAGATGGCTGGAACCTCACACTTAACGAGGAAAGGGCACCACAGGGTGGTACCATAGACTTCGACATGGGCTTCAGTCAATTTGACATGGACTATGAGGGTCCTCTGATGGATGTGATTAGCCGTCAGGAAAAAGAAGTGCTGTCATCGCTACTAAGGTTAAGCACCTGATAAAATTCCTCACTGAATGGGAAAAATTTAACAAGACCCAATGGAGGGGACTAGTTGCCTGACTTCTATGATAGCTACACCAACATGGGGCCTGATCGCTGCCAATGATGAAAGACCACTAGATGCACTGTTGTGGAGAACTCAGCGCAGAAACACCAACCGCTGAAAGCATAGGGCTTTCTTACATGAAGAAAGAAGACGCCATAAAGAGGCAGAAAACTTGCTCACCCCTATCCATGAAGGGAATATCTACGATCCAGGCATGAGAGAGACCTCTTCTAGCCTACCTGCTATAGATGATGAGTCTGGATTCGCTACAGAACTGGAGATACCACCCGTTTCAGATGTTCTTTGTACGAGTTGCCCCACATGCAATGTCGAGATACCTACACGTACACCAGCTATAGGGGCATTTGGGGAGTGTCCGGATTGCAACGTCCTCCACCTGGAGAACTATAGTACTTTTGAGAAGTGCGCATTCACTAAAAATGGATTTTGGACCGTTGATCACCTATTGGGAGAACTGGATATCCCGTTGGATACAGAGCCATATATCCCGTTTGACAGAGAGTCGTATGCTCCACTGCAAATAGAGAAAATACGAGCTTGGATTCCTACTGATACTGAAATGAGGGAGTATCCTCGACAGCCGCCGATCATCTCCACAGCAAAATACTACAAGATGAGTAAAGTAAACAAAAATGAATTTTAATTCTATGAAGAAGTTCAACGAAGATTCATCAACATACTAGAAGGCTTGGAGCTATACACCAGGGTCTTCTCCAAAAGCAACAAAAGAAATATTCTCGACTGCTTTTTTTTTTTAAAAGACAGAGGTCGAGCGGGCCTTCTAATGGAAAGAACTTATTCTGAGCCATGGAAATGGATGTGTGGAAAGGGCAGGATCACTATACAATGTGGCTGCTGTTACAATTTCACCCAAGACAGACAAGGAAATCCCCCGAGAATTTTGAGATATGATGAAGTGGACCCACTACCTCCCATGATAAAATGGATGATCAAGAGAATGGTCCGATGGAGCATACTTCCAGCTGACTGTATTCCTAAAAGTTGTATCATCAATATATATGATGAAGGTGACTACATGCCCCCGCATATTGACCATCACAATTCTGTGATACTTCACGAGCAAAGTAATATCCTATTTGGGAAAGAGATAGACATCATTGGCCCCGGTGAGTTTAGAAGATCCATGGAGATTCCACTACCAATGGGTTCAGTGTTGGTTCTTAAAGGAAATGGAGCATACGTCGCTAAATATTTCATTCCAGGGGAACGATGCCGTAGGTTGTCTATAACTTTCCAAAGGATGGATGACAGCAAAATGCCATATGAATTTCAACCAGATTTAGAGTTGGAAGAACTACTACCGTACGAGCTATGAGAGGGTTGACCTCTAAACACATGCAAAGGGAACTCTTGTCCTAAAGCGTGGTTTTGTAAGTTAGCACGATCAGGAGCTCATCACACTAGAGATGAGCACTCAGGAGACACCCTTTTGTACTACAATTCGACACAGCAGATATAATGACATATGTACCAGATATGCTTAGCTTGCGATATGTACCCAGCATGAGATGTTTTCCAGATGTACTTTGATAAATTCAACATATTATACCTTTCTGAGGCTTTGGCTTGTACTTAATCTGTAATACCTGATGGAGCAGATAAATGAAATCTTTTCTAGAAATTTTGTTTATTTGCTCAATTTCTTTTTTGTGCCGTGCATAAAAGCCATGAAACCATATGTTGGTTCTGAACTACAATGAACAAAGAAAAAAGAAATAAAAACTTAATAATAAAGTTTAAATAAAACATTCTTTTGAAAATATATCAACCAACAAAAATTAAATTTTAAAAAACATATTTTGAAAAGTAAACATGATAAAAACAATAAGAAAAAAAAGATAATAAATCTATTGAGTTGTTTCTCTCGATTTTAGGGTCTCCTACTCTTTCCTCGCGCAGCACGACCGTCCTTGTCTGCACTAAATCTCACAAAATTTAACATATCTTCCTCAAAAATGTCAACATTTTCACATGACATATATTTATGGATTCAAAACCACAAATTCTCTGCTAAATTTTAATTCTCATTTCAGAATCAGTCCCTAACTTCTGATTCCCTTCTCTCGAGGTCAGTCCCTAACTTTCGATCATCTTTTTGAGATTTGATCCTTAAATTTCAATTCTCATTTTATAATCAGTCCCTAACTTATGATTCCCTCCGTTCGAGTTCGGTCCCTAATTTTTGATCCACTTTTTTAGATTTGATCCATAAATTTCAATTCTTGTTTTGGTATCAGTACCTCACTTCTATTTCCCTTGTTTCGAGGTTGGTCCCAAACTTCTGATCCTCTTTTTGAGATTTGATCCTTAAATTTCAATTCTTGTTTTGGTATAAGTCCTTAACTTCTAGTTCCCTTGTTTTGAGGTTGGTCCCTAACTTCCGTTCCTCTTTTTGAGATTTGATCCTTAAATTTCAAATATTGTTTTAGAATTAGTCCATAAATTCTGATTCCCTTTTTTCAAGGTCTTCCGATTCTCTTTTTGAAATTGATCCTTAAATTTTAATCCTCCTTTCGGAATCACTCCCTAACTTTTGATTCTCTCACTTTGAGATCGGTCCATAACTTCCGATTCTCTTTTTGAGATTGATCCTTAACTTTCAATCCTTATTTTGGAATCAGTCCCATACTTTTGATTCCCTTCTTTGAGATCGGTCCCTAACTTCTGATCCTCTTTTTGTGTTTGATCCTTAAATTTCAATTCTCATTTTTGGAATCAGTCTCTAACTTCTGATTCCCTTCTTTGAGATCGATCCCTAACATCTGATCCTCTTTTTGAGATTGATCCTTAAATTTCAATTCTCATTTTTGAAATTATTCCATAAATTTTGATTCTCTTCTCTCAAGCTCGGTCCCTAACTTCCGATTCTCTTTTTGAGATTTATCCTTAAATTTCAATTCTCATTTTCAGAATCCGTCCCTAAATTCTGATTCCCTTTTTTTGAGATCGGTCTCTAACTTCCGATCTTCTTTTTATGATTGATCCTTAAATTTCAATTCTCATTTTAGGAATCAGTCCCTAACTTCTGATTCCCTTCTTTTGAGATCGGTCCCTAACTTCCGATCCTCTTTCTCAAACTGATCCTTAAATTTTAATTCTCCCTTTAGAATTAGTCCCTAACTTCTTATTCTATTCTTTCGAGATCGGACCTTAACCTTTGATCCACTTTTTTAGATTGATCCTAAAATTTTAATTCTCATTTCAGAATAAATCCCTAACTATGGATTCCTTTCATTCAAGGTCGGTCCATAACTTCTGATCCTCTTTTTGAGATTGATCCTTAAATTTCAATTCTCATTTTTGGAATCAATCCCTAATTTCCGATTCCCTTCTTTCGAGCTCAGTCCCTAACT
>NEWO01000006.1:2899885-2915948 GCA_003013225.1 Phalaenopsis aphrodite
ATTAACTTCTGATTCCCTTCTTTTGAGATAGGTCCCAAACTTTTGATCCTCTTTTTTAGATTGATCCTTAAATTTCAATTCTCATTTTTGGAATCTGTCCTTTACTTCTGATTCCCTTTTTTTAGATCGGTCCCTAACTTCCGATAGTCTTTTTGAGATTGATCCTTAAATTTTAATTCTCATTTTTGGAATCAATTTCTAACTTATGATTCCCTTCTTTCGAGGTTGGTCCCTAACTTCCCATCTTCTTTTTCAGGCTAATCCTTAAATTTCAATTCTTTTTTTTTGAATCAGTCCCTAACTTCTGATTCCTGTCTTTTGAGATTGGTCCCTATTTTTTTATCCTCTTTTTGAGATTGATCCTAAAAATTTAATTCTCATTTTCGGAATCAGCCCCTAACTTCGGATTCCCTTTATTTGAGATTAGTCCCTAACTTCCGATTCCCTTCTTTTAAGGTCGGTCCCTAACTTCCGATCCCCTTTTTGAAATTGATCTATAAATTTCAATTCTAAATTTCAGAATCAATTCCTAACATTTGATTCCCTTCTTTTGAGATCAGTCCCTAACTTCTGATTTCCTTCTTTTGAGGTCATTCCCTAAATTTTGATCCACTTTTTGAGATTGATCCTTAAATTTCAATTCTCTTTTTTCTGAATTTGTCGCTAAATTATGATTCCCTTTCTTCGAGATTTGTCCCCAACTTCTGATCCTCTTTTTGAGATTGATCCTTAAATTTCAATTCTCATTATCGGAATCAGTCCCTAACTTTTGATCTTTTTTTCGAGATTGATCCTTAAATTTCAATTCTCAATTTTGGAATCAGTCCCTAACTTCTGATTCCCTTCTTTCAAGATCGGTCGCTAGCTTTCCATCCTCTTTTTTAGATTGATCCTTAAATTTTAATTCTCATTTTTGGAATCAGTCCCTAACTTTTGATTCCCTTCTTTTGAGATCGGTCCCTAAATTTCGATTCTCTTTTTGAGATTGATACTTATAATTTCAATTCTCATTTTCGGAATCAGTCCCTAACATCTGATTCCCTTCCTTCAAGATCGGTCCCTAATTTCCCATCTTCTTTTTCAGATTGATCCTAAAATTTCAATTCTCATTTTTGGAATCAGTCCCTAATTTCTGATTCCCTTCTTTCGAGATCGGTCCCTAACTTCGGATCCTCTTTTGAGATTGATCCTTAAATTTCAATTCTCTATTTTGGAATCAGTCCCTAACTTATGATTCCCTTCTTTCAAGAATGGTCCATAACTTCAGATCCTCTTTTTGAGATTGATCCTTAAATTCCAGTTCTCATTTTTGGAATCAGTCCCTAACTTCTAATTCCCTTATTTTGAGATCGGTCCATAAATTTCAACCCTCTTTTTCAGATTGATCCGAGTAATTCAATTCTTATTTTTAGAATCGGTCCCTAACTTTTGATTCCTTTCTTTTGAGATCGGTCCTAAACATTCGATCCTCAATTTTGGTTGAGGTTTAGTTTTCCCTCTTTAGGTACCTAAGGTCTAGCCATAGGATTTTCCTATAGACTATTCCTAAAAAACTAGAACAGGAACCCTCACCATTAGAAACTCTAAACTCCTCCTTGCTCAACTTGAAGTTTCATATACTGGTCCTAACCTCTAGCACTTATTATGTGGGGTCAGTATGAGGGAGCTCAAGATGAGTCCCGATAGGACTGATTGACCTTAGGGTTGACTTTGGGTGTTGGTTCACTCACTTGCACCCACTTGCACTCACTGTCACTCACTATCACCCATAATCACCCACAACCCTAAAACCCAAAATTGTTGACTTTGACACCTTGATGTTTTGGGGGACTCATGTAGATGGTCCCCTAAACCCACTAGCCCCAGGCTAGGGTTTAGCTAAGACCAGTACATAGAGGACAGGGGATCTCATTGGTCCATCGCTCATACATGGTGGTTGAGATCCCAATTCCATAAAAAATACACAATTTGGCCTTTTGCCCCTAAATCGACCCAAATTACCTAAACACCCCCCAAATCTCAAATTTGGTCAAAATCCTAATTTCACCCAAAATACCTAAATTTGTTCAAAAATCATTTCAAAACATTTCAAAATACCCAAATCACCTAAGTCCACCCAATAATTCTAAAATTTCCAAAATACCCCCAAAATTGCCAAAATTACAAAAATACCTTTGGCACCCCAAACATTCCCAAAACCTCCAAAATCATTTCAAGTGTCTCCAAAACCAATTTGTGCTTTTCAATGGAACCTAATTTGGCTAATTTTACCATTTTGACCAAAACTCCCAAATTGCCTTTAAAGGCCCAATTACCCCAAATTCATCCCAAATGTCCATCAATTTAGCCCCAATTTCCCCCAATTTCAATTATAAACTCAAATTCACCTTTCTTATGACTAATCCAAACCAAATCCAATCCTAATTGGCCCATGCTTTGAGCTCAATTTTGATCCAAATCAAAACCCCCCAATTTTGACCCTATGACCTAATCTCACCTAATTGAACCCCATAACCTACTCAATTTGCCCCAATTTGAGCCCTAAACTCTTAATAAAACTTCTACACATCAAATGTGACCTTTTATTGGCCTTGGTGAAGCCTCAAATTTACTTAATTTTAACCCAAGTTCAAAATCCCCAAATTTTCCCCAAATTGGCTATGTCTCCAAATTCCATCAAATTGAATGCCTTAATCCCAAAATTGACACCCAATTTATGTTGAAAACTCTTCATTACATTCCTATAGACTATATTAAATAATCAATTTGGACTTAGCCCAACCTAGACCCAAGTCTAGTCCAACATGCCCAATTGACTAAAATCCCAAAGTCCTTCAAATTGAGCATCCAATTGGACTCAAAATCATTTTAATCCTTCAACAAAATCTTCATTACAATCATCTAGACAATGCTAATCAATAAATTGGGCTCAAATTCATCGCTAGCCTAACCCAACCCAAACTTTTAGCCATTTGAACCCAAATTGGGCCCATGCACCAAAGTTGACTTAGCCATCCTAAAGTCAACAAATTAAGGTCCCCACAACCACTAAGCACACCTTATGGACCAGGCTAAACCCACCTAAACTAGCCAAAGTGAGCTATGAACCAATGGTCCCTTGATTTAAGTGATTTCACCCCATATTTGGCCTAAACTCAAATATCTCCTTCATCATTGCTTACCCTTGGGGGTTAACCATCATTAAGCACCCCCTGACCTCACTGAGCCAAGAAGTGACTGAACCCTCACCAACCACCTCATCAGCCGCCAAAAATAGCCAGCCAAAGGGAGCCCCAAGTGGCCAAAACCCAAAAGTGAACCTCCTTAACTTGGCTCACTTCCATTGGTCATCAAAGTCTTTCTTCCCTCCACCTCAGCAAGCTTTAGCACCCAACTCCAAGCCCTGAGCTCCTCCAAGTAGCCATGAATTGAAATGGAGTTCTTCACGACCAAGGAAGAGAGTGCTTAGAACCCTAAGGAAACTCTACCAAAATCTCACCAGAGCTTCTCCAAACCGTCCGAAGTGCAATCCCCTTGCTCTCAGCCATTGATAGCCACACCTTTGAGCTAATTTCTCCACTAAAATTTTGCCCAAAACTAGAAAAAAACTCTCCACAGCTCCACAATGCTCAAAACTTCAATTAATTATGCACACACCATCCCCATAGTGAGATAAGTTGATTCCTCATAAAAGCCCCCTCTGAAATAGCCCTTAGCATACACTTTAACCAACACCTGAAATCGAGCTTGGTCAAAATCATATATAGACCATTCAGTAGGGCACAAGACTTCATCCTAAGGTTTGTTGGGACTAAACAAAGCTACCACAACTATCTAATTGAGGCCTCCCCTCTTAGATAAAGGTAGTTAAATCCAACCTTAAACCGAGCTTGTTTGGACCCTCCATACATATTTACTGTATTTCATACTTTATAAACCATATAGATGTGTTTGTCTTGAGTAGGTGAAGGTTTAGAAATAAACCCCATGCAATTTGGTTGAGTCTAGGCCGAGATCTTAAGGTTTTAGTGTGAACGGCTCACGGGTTAGGTCACTTGGGAATGATAAGGGAGAGTCGTTCGATCGCACGTGTATTCAATGAACGGAGGAGATCAAGCCGGACAAGTCCGTGGTGCATAAAGCGTGGCCTGCGTGGCAACTGTGGGGGATGGCGATGTCAAATGGCGGAGTGTCGCGTGTTCTTTCGGAGTTGCCTAAGTTCCAGTCAGCGTCGCGTGGATATGTAGAAAAATAGAGATTTTTGAATTATTTTAAATGCCTAAACTTAAAAAATCTATATCTTTCTCTTAAAAAATCATAAAAATAAAATAAAAATACCCTCTTCCTCAGTGAACAGAGGAGAATAAAGTGGACTAAAAATGAAAATTATTTTCTCACTCCCTGATTTTTAATTAATTAAATACCCGCTATGGTATTTTAATTCTCCATGGCTTAAAACATTTCACCGTAGCTTAAAATTTTGAGGGTTTGTTCCTCATGACAGAGGCTATGTCTTCTAATTTTTCCATGGTTAGGGGTCATCTCTATGCTTCTAACCCTAATTTTCAAGCTAAGGTGACCATTTCAACTTATTTTAATTATATAAATCAAAACACCGTTGGAAAATTATTAGAACAATTTTATTAGGGTTCTAGTGATTAGAGAAACCTAGGAAAAATATTGTGATGCTTTGATTCATTTTGTGAATTTCTATACTTAGTTAAATGTAAATACCTTGTATTAATTTGTGTAAATTAAATAAATATAAAAAATTAACAAAGTTGACTCCACATTGTTCATAAAAGTCATGTCTACCCACTATAAATGAATCAAAGTTGTTTGGCTTAGTCTAGACACTAAAATGGATTTCCTTAGGAAACCTTGCTTTTTTTATAAAAATAATTATATTAAATTAAATATGCTTAGAAAAATTATGAAAATTATTTTTCTGAGTTTCTTGTGATCAAGGGCATATTTTAAAAATAAAACCCATTTTTGTGAAAATATTTCATTTTTCAAAACATACTTTGAATTAAAATAATTAAAATAATCAAAATTTTCAAAAATACAAAAAATAGTTAAAAATGAGTGGGAATATCCCCTGATCACTTACAATTCATTAGGACATTTTTTCTAATTTTTCTAAGTTAAAAATAAATTTTAAAGGCTTAAAAAATGAATAATTCATATTTTTCTCAATAAAATATTTACATTAAATAAATTAAAAATTACAAAGATACAAAATTTAATTATCTGAGTTTTTTGAACTCAGAGGAGTCTAATAAAAATATAAAAATAATTTTAATAATTAAAAAACTATTTTATATTTATATAAATCATGAAAATTACTAAAAAATTAAATAATAAAAATAGAAATTTGATTCAAAAAATCATGAAATTTTGTCTAAGTATTTATCTGACCTTAGAAAACCTCTAATAATTTTTCCACAAATATTAATTTTATTTTCGAAGATTAAAAAAATTAACTTTTGAAAATCCTATTTTCTAAATTTAAATAATTATCTAAATTAAATCAAATTTTGAGAGGTTCACATATCCTCCTCTAACATTTTAATTTCCTCATAGAAATAACACTTTAAACCCTTAAAGTTATTTGAGTAGTTTTTAAAGAGTTATGAGTTGAAGTCCCTCAAGGGCAAGATAGTCATTTTGGACTTTGGTGCCTTAATTAAAATTTAGAGTTAACCAGGGATAAATGGGTAACTTTGATCCTGATAATTGTGTTTGGATGATTGAAATACAATAAAATTATAAGGTAGAAACTTACCCTCCACCTTTGCGCAACATCAACAGATAATAACTTCCCCTAATCTTCATGACCTGGAAGTCAACTAATCTCAAAAGTTTTCTTAAGTGAGGGGCTAAAAGGATGATAATTTACTTTTCTTAAGCCCAAAATTGATGATAATGTGATCTTTAAATGAAAAAACATGTTACTGAAATTAAAATATTAACCCTCATCAAAATCCTCATTATGATTTTTAAGGGCTTGGTAGTGACCTAGACTCGATGTCTAAACTCAATTGATTTGAATTAGAAGATGAATTGATTGGTGATTAATATCTTTAAACACTACAAGCCTTAACTTAATTGTGGACATCACAACCTTAAATGACTCAAACTTGCCCTAGTGGCACTCACTCACATAACTCTTAAATGAAGCGTCAATTGATTAATTGAGTACCCTACCCTTGGGATAATTGAATTATTATGTTTCACCGAGCAATGGGGCAGCCACACTCTAAACTCAAATGATTATTAGAATATTATATAAGTTCAGAAATGAACTCAAAATAATTCAAGAGATCTTCAAAATAGTTTAGGGTCATATCCCGTGGAATTTGAAATCTTTTGGATGTTTTGAAGAACAAATTGAACTTATCGTACTTTGTCTCAAAATCATCTACTCAGATCTTCTGAGATTCAATAATGTCATAGCTTGGGGTTTGGTAGCTAAACCTTCATCTATTTGTGAAATTTAAATACCTTGCAATATTATATACATGCTCTACAAGTACTGACCTTTCAGGTGGTTAAACGAGAAGACTCGTCAGGTACGCTTTTACATTACTGCATTTACCTTCCTGTACTTTTGTCTTGAGCTTGCATGTTAAACAACGATGACACACTAAATGAAAACCAAAACTGCTAGGGTAGCCACAAAACCATAACCAAAACTAAAATTAAAATCAACCAAGATAAAATTCACCGCCACAACATTCAAAATATAAGACAATTCAAAATTTAATCACAAACATCACAAAACAACAATTAAAACTAAATTAAGACGTATATATCAAATGACAGGGAATCCCTCAGAGGAGATAACCTACGGTTGCTAACGAGACTTCCCACAGTCTAAGTGAAAGTATGAAACTCATTAAGTTGAGTTTAGTAAATTCATTTGAACAAAGTGAATCCGATAGAAAATAGTGATGCCGGAATGAGGGAACCGTATGATCCTAACTGATGTAGCTCTAATTAACTTCAACATGCCCCATAACATTTAAAGAACTTTAACTATAGGGCCATCTGATTTGACATCTCAACTTGACACACTAAAAAACTTAAACTTATCACGACAAGGAGCTTGGAGCTAGCATGGTGGGCAGCACAGCTATCTTCATGGTTGTNNNAAAATTTGAACCAATCTTCTTTCATACCTCTAAGTCTGATCTCATTGAAGAGTCCTACCCTTTAAAATTCTTTGAAGATAATATTTCTTGATTTTTATCGAGAGTCTTCTTAGGTGACTTTGGGCATTTAAGATGTAATTAACTATAGAGGCTCGCCCTTATAAGAAGCATGTCCAAACCTAGCTTAATGTAAACCCTATTTAATCCTTTATATTAAATAGGGGAATTTGTCGGCAAATACAACGGTTTCGCAGACCAGATGGACGTCATACTTTCCTTAGTTTATTGATCGAGCCTCATCCTCAAGTCTTGTGTTTATCCTTCAGGATAGATACAGGATTTGAGGTACAATGCTCTTTCATTTTAAACTATAAAATATATGGGATCAATTTGATTTCATACTTTTCTAAACTTCAACGTCCTTCCGAAGAGGGCAATGGATTTTCGATTCCGTCGGCAGACAACTTCTTACGGGTAACTCCCCTCCAACTAAAAATAGCGCCGACAGCTTCTGGCGACTCCGCTGGGGATAAGCTTTTCTCTCCATTCAAATCAAGAAATATTATTTCCACACATCGGTAATGTGTCAATGCCCCTCTTGGACAAAATTACCCTTCTTCCGTTGACATACTTTACTCATTTCTGTCTTGGGAAGGTATGGTCAACTCCATGAACTTCAGGACTAGCTGTTCAACCATCTTTGAACAGAGGGGTTCAGAAGGCCATTAAGGACTCTTTAAATTTTTTCTATGGGTCAGATCCCCAATAGGTGTGTCGGTGGACTAATTCCACCTGGGCATTTTCTGTCACTAATTGGGTCCCGCACTAGGTCCGAAAATTTTTAACATCTCCCTTCCAAATTTGATTTGCTATTTCACAAATTAAACCAAATCATGTTGTGTTGCGCGCACTTTGAAATTTTTCTATATTAATTAAATTTTACACCTTTTTAAACAAAGATGTTAAAAATACCCATAAATTAAGACCCGCCCGGTCTACAGATCAACCTCTATTTTCAGAGCTTGCACTAAAGATTACGAGGTTTTTGGTCATATAGCTAACCCTAAAACTTTCTATTTTGAAGCCTGCGGTGATTACTACTGATCATACTGCCACCAGGACCACAGGCTGTCGACTGGTTAAGTCGAGACTAGGTCCGAAGATCTTACCCGTCATTCCTGCAACCCTAGAGATAAAGACAAAGTGATTGCCTGACATTGTAGCCGGTCTACACCATGGGGAGCATACCTTCCCTCGACATACCGATGTCTCTGCTAAGACATCCTGTCCTGAGACATCATCGTCAAAGAAGAAGAGGGTATGGGTACCCAAGTTTGCCGTACCGATACATTTCAGTGAGCCTGCAGGACAGGAAGTAAAAACCATGCCTGAAATATCTGACATCATCGCGACAATAGCCAACGAGATAGAGGAACAAGTAGAGGATGTCCATCAGGGTCCTCCAGATCTTAAAGTGACCAAAAAATCAATAATTGAGAGAAAGTTAAGAAACTCAGGATTGAGATTTCTGAGTTAGCTCGAGAACACGGAGTTTCTCTCAATAGTGACAATGAAGATTTTGATTACAATGATTACTTGAAAGAGGATTTCTTGGATGTCCATGTGATCAAAACCAGAGCTACAACATCTGCGCACGAGGCTCAACCTCACACCGAAGAGAACACCGTAGAAGAGCTACATAGGGTTATCCTCTTAAGGGATGAGCAAGTCAGTTTACTGGAGAAAAGAATAGAAGAGATGACTGCAGCTATGATCGCCATGGCCACCATTCAGGGGAAATCACAAGCACTGAGATTGGCTTCTCCAGAGATTAATCAGCCAGCAATCATACACATCACAGATGAAAGAAGAGAGGCTACTTCAGCAGAAAAAGATAAATAACCAAAGAAAGATTCTCCGTCAGGTGCCATGCCAGAAAAGGAATTCAAGCAAATGGTTGCCTTACCCCAATCCAAGGGAGGTGCATCAATTTTAAAGGGTAGACCTTACCCAGAGGAGTTTGATGTCATGCCTTTCCCCAAGGGTTTTGTGACCCCAAGCTTCAAGATATTCGATGGGACTGGAAATCCCAGACAACATATAGCACATTTCCGAGCCAGTTGTGGCAACACAAGGAATAACGAGGCTCTATTCTGCCAACAATTCGTCAGCAGCTTGTCAGGGATTGCTTTCGACTGGTACGCTGACTTGCCCAATGGGTCAGTTAAAACATTTTCTGAGTTGGAATAATTATTTGTGAAAAGATTTGCTGGGCCACAACATCATGTGTCTATTGGAGAGCTCATGATGGAGAAGCAAAAGCCCAGTAAAACTTTGGCAGCCTATATTTTGAGGTGGATAAGCCTTAGCATGAAATGTGAACCTCAACTACAAGAACATCAAGCGATTGAGATTCTACTCAAAAGAATTCATGGGCTAGTAGCTTTTATGCTTAAGGGACTCACAAATAAATCCTTCGAGAAGCTACTGAGGAAAGACAGTAGTCTTCAAGAAGAAATGAAGCACATGGAGCCACATGAAAAGGCTAAGGTGACCAGAGTGTTCCAAAAGAAATCAAGAGTATTCGCAACTATCGACAAAGGAAAGTAGCTGATAAAGATATATGCAAAAGAACATCGCCAGTCCTCATCGCAGTACTCTCAGAAACAGAGCTGTCAATCCAATCAACGGTCGCCTCAAGATGGATCACCTTGGACAACAGGTAAAAGAATATCCCTGATAGAGTGATAGAAAGTTGTGTATTCCTTCAAGGATGAAGTTGCACCTAAAATATTCAAAAGCCTGATGAAGAAACCAGAATTCAAACTACCTGATCCAAAAAAACCCAAAGAGGTGGATAAGAAGAATGAACCAAAGTATTTCCCATACCACCGGTTATTTGGGCACACTATACACAAGTGTTTCATCTTTAAGGACTGACTTGAGAAGAACCTCAAGGAAGAGAATATAACAATCCCAAAGGAGTATTTGAGAGAACCTGAAAAAGGTTCCATAAACATGATTTTAGCTGAGTCAATCTACTCAATTGATCCGTATGCTAGAGTAGATGGATGGAGTACAACTTGGAATGAACTTAAGGGGGTCCTTAATCAAATACAGGATTCATCGAAACAAACTTCAACGAACACTGAAGAAGAATGGAAGGAGGTCTGGAGTAGATCGTCCAAGAAGATACTGAACAAGATACATTCTGCATCAAAACAAGCCTCCATTCAGAGTCCGCAACATACCGAGCCCGAGATGAAGGTTTCACCAGAAGATCTATCATCGTCAAGGATAAAGAACAAGAAAAAGAAAAGCGTCATTGCTAAGATTGATAGCACGGGAGGTAGGATAGGGGCTGCCTCTACTAGATTGGTTGTCTCAGATTCGAGGAAGAAAATCCCTGAGCCCTTGACTTTGTATGATTATCTTTTTGTCCCTCTGGGGTCTTATAAATATAATGATTGTGATTTCGGCTACGTTTTGACTGTTTCTGATGATAACGTAACTGATTAAGACCGATCTAATTGTGATCTTGATTCCCAAAATGATCCTCAAATTGTACTCAAGTCTGATGAAGTCGTTGTCAAGGCCAAAGAAGAACTCAATGATATTGCTTGCGACAGCACCGATAAAAGGAGCCAATTCTTGAGCATCATAGTACACCGCTCGCCATCAACTTAGATCTTTCCGAGGAAGAGGAAAATACATCGGAAGAGTCAACAATGATATCTCAAGAAGAAGAAATCACAGAAGTTAACTTAAGGAGCGGAAAAGTGTTACAACCAAGAATAGCTCCCACATATAAAGGAAAATAGATAATGGGTCGAGAAGAGATACACCCACCTCCGCCAGTGGAAGAACCACATAATCAAGATAAAATTGGAGGATAATGCAAAGTAGGCTACAACGTGCTAGCTCATCTTAGGAAGTTGCCTGCCCAACTAAGCATCTATGACGCTCTGATCTTTTCAAAGGAGATGAGAGAATCTCTGGTTACAGCTTTGCTTGATCCAAAAATTTTCTTAGCTCAGTTGGCTAGCACATCCTCAGAGGAAGTTTGCTCGTTGAGAGAACAGTCAAGGGTAACCTTCACATATGAAGAGTCGTTGCTCGGTACCGCCGACCACAATTGTCCGCTCTACATCTCCGTCAACATTGGCAAATTTGTGTTATCTAGAGTTTTAGTGTATCATGGAGCATCTCTTAACTTGATGAGTTTACGGACATTGACCTATTTGGATATTGAAGATCAAGAGCTTATGGCCGATAAAATGATGTTAAGAGGATTCAACCAAAAGGGAGAAAGAACCCTTGGATCAATTACATTACTTATGAAGGTTGGAGAACTCGGAACAACCGTTAAATTTCATATAATCGACGCCGAGACCTCTTTTAATGCTATATTAGGTCAACCATAGATTCATGAGCACACTATAGTTACATCATCTGTACACCAGTGCATCAAATACCACAAAGATGGTCAAGAAAATTGCATCAAGGGAGACCTACAACCATTTTCAGTGCATAAAGTTGGTATCCATGAAGATACTGCCTACTACACGCCTCCAAAGATGACTGTCTTCTCGTACAAGATTTTGACAAACAAAGATGAAAATTCAGAAGAATAAAAAAAGGAGGCCATTCAACTCCGCTTCATTAACCTTCTACCACTCCCTTACAATGAGTTGGTGGAGGTTCTTCTAGTTTATGCACCCGAGGTCGAGGCCGGGGACGCAGATGAGGAAAGATCAATTTAATTGTTGGATGGACTAGGACAACCATAAACATTGGTGATGAAGATAGTTCTGAAGATGAAATAATGATAACAAAGTAGAAGAAACCTCAATACGAGATATCCTTAGAAGATACAGAAAAGAATGAATATGAAACAATGTATGATCGGTTAAACCACTATGTGAATACTATGACCCTTACTCTGATTCTCCCACAAAAGATTGAGAGTTTAGAGGTCAAGGAACTCCGTAGTGTTGGTTCAAAGCCGATCAATTTTTACCGTGCTTCTACCTCTACTGTGCTTGAAAAACATGTAAATTTGGATGTTGATTCTAATGAATTAATGGAATTGTCTTTTGGTTACTTCTCGCCTTGTGTTCAAAAGTTAATTCAATAGGGATACTTACAAAAAAAATGCCAAAAGATAAATTTCAACTTTTCAAAAAACTATGGAATGCTAAAAGTTGAACTCCTAATTCAAAAGAAGGTCTTGGATTTGGTACAGTTAGACCGGTCGATGATTCTGAATTTTGCATGGTTGTTACAAGTGAGTCAGAAGAGGATTGCCTCGATGTAGAGGATGACTCTACTGATTAACCAATAGAAGATGCTCCTCCAGAATTTGAGGAGGAAATTAAATCTATTGTCAATGAATTGAAAGAGATTAACCTCAGAACTGAAGAACGACCTCGACCTACAATTATAAGTTCTCTACTTGATGACGAAAAATCTGCATAATTGGTTAAACTATTAACAGAATTCAAAGATTGCTTCGCATGGGGCTACAATGAAATGCCAGGACTGTCAGCAGAAGTTGCAGTCCATAAACTTGGTTAGTCCACAAACTTGAATAAGAATATAACCCTAGTAAAACAGGCTCCCAGGAGAATGCGCCTTGAAATAGAACAACAAGTCATCGCCGAGGTAAAGAAATTGATAGATGCCAACTTTGTTAAAGAAGAGCAATACCCCATGTGGTTATCCAATATTGTACATGTTATGAAGAAAAATGGACAGATCCGTGTCTGTGTCGACTTCAGAGATTTGAACAAGGCATGTTCAAAAGACGAGTTTCCACTACCTATACCAGGATGATAGTGGATATCGTTTCAACACATGAGATTTTCTCCTTCATGGATGGATCATCGGGATATAACCAAATCAAGATGGCTCCCAAGGATGCAGCGCTTACAACTTTCAGAACACCAATTGGAATTTTCTGCTACACAGTGATGTCGTTCGACATAAAGAACTCCGGAGCAACATATCAGCGTGCAATGACGAAGATTTTTTACGACCTCATTCACAATCAAGTAGAATGCTACGTGGATGATTTGGTCATCAAAAGTAAACAAAAAATAGACCATTTGTACTATTTGAGGATCATGTTTGAACGGTTACAATGACATGACCTTAAAATGAATCCATTAGAGTGCACATTTGGCGTTACCTCTGGGAAATTTCTAGGATTCGTTGTCCGTCATCGGAGAATCGAGATCGACCCGGATAAGGTTAAAGCTATCTTGGAAATGCCTCCCCCCTAAAACCTTCAAACAACTACGTTCATTCCAAAGGAAGTTAGCATATTTGAGACACTTTATTTCTAATCTCTCAGGTAGGTGTCAGCCTTTCTCGGCATTAATTAAAAAGGACGCCAAATTTATTTGGGAAGAGAAATGTCAGCCGGCCTTTGAGGACGTCAAACAATATTTAATGACACCTCATATCTTAGCAGTCCCTATCTCAGGGAAACCTCTTATACTTTATACCGCTGCCTTAGATGACTCTCTTGGAGCCCTCTTAGCCCAAGTCAATGAGGAGGGTAAAGAAAATGCACTCTATTACTTGAGTCGTCGTCTAATACTGACGTAGATAAGGTATCCACCTATTGAGAAGCATTGTCTGACATTAATTTTTGCCGCTCAAAAGCTTAGAAATTACATCCTTTCTCATAAGATTACCCTAAATTTGAAAGTTAATCAATTGCAATATCTAATGACTCGACCAACACTCTCTGGACGTTTAGCAAGTTGGTCAATGATCTTATTGCAATTTTATATAACTTTTGTTCCCCTTCGTGCTATTAAGGGACAGATACTAGCAGACTTTCTTGCTGCACACCCACTGCCAGTAGGGTCCTTTATCAACGATGAGTTACCAAATGAGCAAATACCACAAGTGAAATTTTCTGGTGCGCAGCACTGAGAAATGTACTTCGATGGTGCTTCATCAACCAGGAAAGACAAAGGATCAGACACAGTTATACCAGGCAAAGAAAGGATCGGTTTAATCTTTATTATGCTAGATAAGGGTATGTTGAGATTCTCCTACCACTTGACAGAGTCGTGCACCGACAATGAAGCAGAATATGAAGCTTTATTCACCGGATTGGAATTGACAATCTTAATGGATATAACAAACATTGCCAATTATGGTGACTCTCAACTTGTCATCCAGCAAGTCGCCGGACAATACAAAATTCTGAAACCATGATTAGCAGAATACCATCAGTACACAATGAAACTCCTGGAGCAGATTCCCGATGTGACTTTCTACCAGATTCCTAGGGGAGATAATGCCATGCCGACGCACTAGCAAAACTTGCTAAGGAAATGACATGTCCCACGGAGGATTCCATCGAAGTCACGGTGCAAGGAAGATGAGTCCTGTCTCGAAACGACTTCGAAACTCTACACAAGCTTGGAAAAGAAGAAACGATAAATACAGTTGCAGACATCAACAAAGATTGGAGCAAGCCATTAATAGAATTTTTACACACTGGAATGCTGCCAGAAGACAAGTCTGAGGCGCACCACATCACAAGGAGGGCTATGTCTTACGCCCTGGTCGGAAATGTTCTCTACAGAAGATGTTTGGACGAAATGTGGCTATGGTGTTTGAGCAGAGCCGAGGTATAAAATATTGTCAAAGGGCCGAAACATGTCAGATTGTGTGGCGCTCACTAGTCAGGGCCAAAAATGAAAATGAAAATCAAAACTCTGGTATTATTGGCCAGCAATGATGTCTGATTGCATGGACACAACACGAAAATGTCACGAATGCTAAGTGCAAGAGGTATTCTGACACCAGCCTCCGAATGTGCAACACCCTACTGTTACCTCATGGTCGTTCGAGTGTCAAGGCACGGACATAATAGGTTTGATAGACCCTCCATCTTCCAAGGGACACAGGTTTTTACTTGCCGCTAAAGATTACTCCTCGAAATGGGCAGAGGCAGTACCGTTACGTGAGGTTACAACACTGCACGTCCTTCAATTTTTCAAAAGCCAAATCGTCTACCATTTTGGAGTACCGCGAAGAATAATATCTGATAATGGGACAGCTTTCAAAAGTACAAAAATCAATAATTTTGTCAGAAGACATGGGACAGATTGAAGATACTCTATAATTTACTATCCTAGAGCAAATGGTCTAGCCGAAGCTTTCAGCAAGACACTGGTATAGATTTTAAAGAAAACACTGGATGAAAACAAAATGGATTGGCACAACAAACTATTAGAAGCTTTATGGGTCTACCAGGCGACTTTCAGGACTCCCACTCAGTATACACCCAATGTGCTCGTATATGGGTCGAGGTCGTGCTACCGCTAGAAATCCAGACACCATCTCTCAGAGTCGCTGTTACCAACCAACTCACAACGGAAGAAAGTGCAAAACTCAGACTTGAAGAACTAGAGAGTCGCGAGGGAAAATGACTAGAAGCCCAACAACATTTGGAGCTTTACCGGGTGAAGATGGCACAAGCCCATGACAAATTGGTCTGCCAAAGGACATTCAAAGTTGGTGATCTCGTGCTTGTGCTCAAAAGACCTATTCTTGCATGCCGCAAAATAGGTGGAAAGTTCGAGCAAACTTGGGATGGACCATTTATCGTTGAGAAGGTCCATACAGGAGGAGCCTACCAGTTTGTGGACTTCCGGGGTGAAAGACCCATGTTACCGACAAATGGACGATACCTGAAAACCTATTACGCAACCTGATGCCGCTCAATGTCGCTTGCCTCTGCTTTCTTTGAAACTTTGATTGTTTTAGAGTTATCTATGTGGCCAAATGTCTATGACTGGGTCCAAATTTTGTAATTAACCTCATTATAATAAAAATTTTGAAAAAATTTTTGAACTTCACATGTTCTCTTTTCTACTTTC
>NEWO01000006.1:2923458-2948859 GCA_003013225.1 Phalaenopsis aphrodite
TCATAAAAAACACAAAAATAATAAAATTCATAGAAATGTATTAAATTGCTTCTTAATCACTTAGGAATAATTAGAATATTTTTTCTCATTTTCTAAATAAAGATATTGAATTTCAAAGCTTAAAAATAATTTTTAAACGCTAAAAATGAGTTTTTTCACTAAAATAATTTCAGTAAATTAAAGAAAAAAAATTTTGAAATTTGCTCCTCTATGTTTTATAACCTTAGAGAGATTTTTCAAAAATACAAAGCATAATTTTCATCATTTAAAATATTTTATTTTATTAAATAACCTAAAATTTAAAATAATTCTGATAAATCACAAAGAATTCAAAAGATCATGAAATTTAGTCCAAAGGCCAATTAGGCTTACTAGTGACTTAGGCCAAATCAAATTTGACTAAATGAGGATTAGAGAAATAAACATAGCATA
Source organism: Phalaenopsis aphrodite (assembly GCA_003013225.1). NCBI lineage: Eukaryota > Viridiplantae > Streptophyta > Magnoliopsida > Asparagales > Orchidaceae > Phalaenopsis > Phalaenopsis aphrodite. The sequence goes on from NEWO01000006.1 coordinate 2,923,891, forward strand.
ATCAAACATCCTTGAAACACCACTAAGCCCAATTAGGGTTAAAATTTGGCTAAGTGTTCCAACAACACTAACTTTTCTCTTTAAGGGTCTTCACCCACATAATTCTTAAATTGAAGCATGAGTGATAATTACCCTATTCTTAGGGATAATTAAGACATCAATGTTCACTGAGTAATAAGGGTATTGACATGATGACTTATTAAGAAACATAATAAGTTTAAAAGAACTCGGGATTTTCCACCAGGCAGCGAGAGAGTAGCACGGACCTGTTTCTTTCTCTAGATCTGTTGGATGTCTTCAAGATCTACTAAACTTAATATGTTTTGCTTGACAAAATCATCCTTAATTAAAAGGACCCACCAAGATATGAGATAAGGTTAGGAAAACCACCAGAACTTTACTTTTCCTGCTCTCCATAAATTGCCTTAACATGCATTTTTAAGTTTCAGGGGTTGGAACGAGAAGACTAGTTAGGTACGCTATTACAGTTTTCAGCGTTGTCTTTCTTGTACTTTCATACTTTGTGTTTCATATTGTGCTTTCATACCTGCAAATTTGCATGCTAAACAACGACGCCACCCTGCATGGAAAACTAAGAGTATCAGGATAGCCACAAAACCAAAGCCAAAACTAAAATCAACCAACACAAAATTCACCTCTATAACATTCAAGATATAAAACAAATCAAAATTTAATCACAAACATCACACAAAACTACAACTTCAACTAAATTAAGACGTCTCTATCGGATGATCGGGATATCTTCGGAGGAAGTAACCTATGGTTGCTAATGAGGCTTCCCACGGTCTAAATAAAATTGTGGAACTCATTAAGTTGAGTTAAGTAAGTTCATTTGGACTAAGTGAATCCAATAAAAAATAGTGATGCCAACGAGGGAACCGTAGGATCCTAACCGGTGTCGCTCTAATCAACTTTAATATGCCCTCTAAAAAATTTAAAGAACTTCAACCTTAGGGCCACCTGATTTGACATTATAACTTGACACACTAGAAAACATAAACTCGTCACGGCAGGGGCTTGGAGCTAGCATGGTGAGCAGCATGGCCATCTTCAACAGCAAAACTTGTCTTCCCCAACTAAACCAATCTTCCTTCCTTAGACATAAACAACAAAGTCATAGGAATTTGAGGTTTCTTGCTTATGCAACGTAAATACTCACCTTATCTTTAGGCCTTTGTATAACCCTATTATAAAATATAATCCCTAAATCGTCTTAGGATTTCGAGGTTGTCATTTGTCATGACCTAAATCCTCACAACTTCAAGGAAATTTGTGTGAACATTTCACACGAATGTAAGCCCTAACTAATAAAATTAGCAAGATGAAACACCTAAATATTTCTCCTCAAAACGGAAGCCAAACATTAGGATAGCTTGGGAAGTCATCAAGGTTCGCCTATGGATCCTTGACATCCCCTAGTTCTTCCTCCTTTGGATTCTACAATAAAATGTTCCAAATTTGAACTAATCTCCTTTCACACCTCTACGTCTGATCTCATTGAAGAGTCCTACCCTTTGAAATTCCTTGAAGATAATATTTCCTGATTTTTATCGAGAGTCTTCTAAGGTGACTTTGATCATTTAAGATGTAATTAACTATAGGGGCTTGCCCTTATAGGAAGCATGTCCGGACCCAGCTTAATATAAACCCTATTTAATCCTTTAAATTAAGTAGGGGAATTTGTAGACAAATACAACGGTTTTGCAGACTAGACGGACTTCATAGTTTCCTTAGTTTATTTGATCGGGTCTCATCCTCAAGTCTTGTGTTTATCCTTCGGAATAGATACAGAATTTGAGGTACAATGCTCTTTCATTTTAAACTATGAAAAATATGGGGTCAGTTTGATTTCATACATTTCTAAACTTCAACGTCCTTTCGAAGAGGGCAACGGGATTTTGATTCCGGCGGCCGACAGCTTCTTACGGCCAACTCCCCTCCAACCAAAAATAGCGTCGACATCGGTCTGTAGATCGACCTCTTTTAATTTTAATGCTCGCACTATGATTACGAGGTATTGGCCAAATAACTAACCCCATAGCTTTCTTTTTAAATCTGTTGCAAACGCATTCCCAATGCTCACTTTCTCCTGCAACTTGTAGAAGAGCCGTGATGCTCGCAATGTCGCTCCTACCATCAAGTTTAGTGCAGTATTTGAAGATCTCGAGGTGGTTCTCGATAAAGCTCTATTTGTCATAATGAAAGTCGTCATTTCAGAGGTTCAAGATTCATCTGCCGAGTTTAACTTGAACTACCCTTAGGATTTTCCCCTTTATAGGAATGTCAAAACTACTGCTGTCTTGGCACCTCCCAAGTCTTCTGCTCCCGCTACTGGTAAGGAAAAAGTGGTCCTCATCTTTCAAGACCCAACCGAAGGATTGGTTGTCCCTCCGTCAGTATTTGAAATCAAATCGAGTTTGAGGACTGCACCGTTAACCCGAACCCCAAGGAGAAATCATAACAAGAAGGTTCAGAGGGCTACTTTAGCCCAGATTTTTGAGGAAGTACCTGTTGACGAAGATCCTCACCAGGATGAGTCAGCTTTGTCAGAAACCTGCCCACTTCTACGAGGAAGTAGTTTCATTCCTTTAATGGAAACTAACTGGTGCGAGATTATCCAAAAGATCACCGCCGCTTTACTCTCACTTTATGGACATTGTGGGGAAAGGAAGAAGCCTGCTCCTATCACCCGAGTCAGTTCAGTTTTTCAGAGACTAGCTCCTAAAGAAGGATGTTCAGTAGGTGAGTTACTCAAACTATTGGGACGTGCAGTATTCCCTCGCATGAAGAAAGAAATTCTAAGGGATGCCAAATCTGCCAGATGATCTAAAAATTCAATTGAAATTTTACATGCTCCATTCTCGTCTTGTTCAGTTTGGAAAGTAGTGTTGATACCGCCATAGTTACTACGGATTCCACTTTTACTAGACCCTCGGGCCATCAACCAATCAAGTCACATCTGGGTCCAAGAATTCTACCAATCACCTACCTCAAAGATGTTCTTAAAGTCCCAAAGGAAAAGATGAAGAAATTTCTCAGTACTGTATCTAGTCTGGAACATGGGGAGCATACCTCTCCTCGACATACCGATGTTTCTGCCAAGACACTCCGTCTTAGGACATCACCATCAAAGATAAAGGTATGGATACCCAAGGTCATTGTACCAATACAGTTCAGTAAACTCGCAAAGCAAGATCATGGAATGAAGTCTGGGTCCAAAGTATCTAACATTGCCGCAGCAATTGCTAGCGAGATGGAGGAGCGAGTGGAGGAGGTCTAGCAGGGTCCTCCAGACTTTAAGACAATCCAAGAATCAATAATCGAAGAAAAGGTCAAAAAGCTTAGGATTGAGATTTTCGAGTTGGCCTGAGAACATGGAGTCTTCATTGTTGATGATAATGATTTTGTCTTTAACGAGTACCTCCAAGAAGATTTCATGGATGTCCATGTCATCGAGACTAGAGCCACTGCATCTGTGTGTGACACTCAACCTCTCATCAAAGAGAATGTCATAGATGAGCTATGTAGGGCTATATTCATAAGGGATGAACAAGTCAATAAACTGGAGAAAAGGATAGAAGAGATTGTCACAGCCATGACCGCCATGGCCATAGTTCAGGGACAGTATCAACCCCCATAGTTAGCCTCTCCAGAAATCAACCAACCAGAGATTATACATGTCACATATGAAAGGAGGGAAGTTGCCTCAGTGAAAAAGGATGAGCAACTAAAGAAAGATTCTCTATTAAGCGCAATGCCAGAAAAGAAATTTAAGCAAATAGTCGAACAAGTTCGTGAGGACTTAACCCAATCTAAGGGTGGTGCATTGGTTTTAAAGTGTAGACCTTACCCGGAGTAGTTTGATGTCGTACTCTACCCTAAGGGTTTTGTGTCACCAAACTTTGAGCTATTTGATAGGACTGGAAATCCCAAGCAACATATATCACATTTCTGATCCAGTTTTCGTAATACTAGAGGTAACGAAGCTTTGCTTTTCTATCAGTTTTTCAGTAGCCTTTCAGGGATCGCTTTTGATTGGTATGTCAAATTACCCAATGGATCAGTTAAGACATTCACCGAGCTAGAACAATTGTTCATGAAAAGATTTACCAGAGCGCAACACCATGTCACTATTGGAGATCTCATAATGGAAAAACAGAAACCCAACGAGACTTTAGAGGATTACATTTTCAGGTGGAGAAATCTTAGCATGAAATGTGAACCTTTGCTGCAGGAACATCATGCGATTGAGATCTTACTCAAGAGCATTCATGGTCCACTAGCTTTCATGCTCAAGGGACTCACCATAGAATCCATCAAAAAGCTACTCAGCAAAGCTAGCAGTCTTCAAGAAGAAATCAAACATATGGATTCTCATGAGAAATCCAAAGAAACCAGAGTATTTGAAAAGAAGTCTGGAACAGTGGCAACTGTCGATAAAAGAAAGCAACCAATAATGATAAATGAAGAAATCATCATCAGTCGTCATCATAGCATGCTAAAAAATAGACACAACAATATGGTCAGTCCAGCCAGCGACCGCCTCAAGGAGGATCGTACTAGGCAGAGAATAAGAGAATATCTTTGGCAGAACGACAGAAATTGGTATATTCCTTCAAATACGAAGTCACATCCAAGATGTTCAGAAGTCTGATGAAGAAGTCTTAGTTGAGATTACCAAATCCAAAGAAACCCAAATAGATCAACAAGAAAGATCAACCAAATTATTATCCATATAATAAATTACTTAGAGACACTATAAAAGAATGTTTTATCTCCAAGGATTGGCTAGAGAAAAATTCAAGGAAGAGAATATAACGATCCAAAAAGAATATTTAAAAGAACCTAAAAAAGGTTTTATAGATATAATTTTGGCTGAGTCAATCTTTCCAATTGACCCATATACTGGAAAAGATTGATGGAGTACAGTTTGGAGCAAATCATCCAAGAAAATACTGAATCATATCTAGTTTGCATCAAAACAAAATCCCGTTCAGAGTCTTCAGCCTGCCAAACCCGAGATGAAGATTTTGCCAAAAGATGTGTCATCGTCAAAGAAGAAGAAGAATACCACCATGAAAACTGATAGCACGGGGGGTAGGATAGGGGCTGCCTCTGCTAGATTAGTTATCTCAGATTCAGGGAAGGAAATCCCAGAACCCCTGACCTTGTACGATTAAATTTTTGTCCCTCCAGGGTCTTATGAATATAATGATTATGATTTCGGCTACGTTTTAACTATTTCTGGTGATAATGTAACCGATTTTGACCAATATGGCATCGATCTTGATAATATAATCGTACTCAAGTCTGATTAACTTATTGACAAGAATGAAGAAGACATCGACAATACCGCCTACGACAGCGCCGGGAGTGAAGAACCAATCCTTGAGTGTCACGGCGCATCACTCGCTATAAACTTAGATCTTTCCGACAAAGAAGAAATGCCAGAAGACTCTGCCTACCATGCGCCTCCCAAGAAAACTGCCTTCTCTTGTGAAATTGTGACCAATTACAATGGCAGGGCATTTAAACTCCACTTCAGAGATCTTCCACAACCCTTTTGCAACGAGTTGGTTGGGGTTCTTTTAGTTCGCGCACCCAAGGTCGAGGCCGGGGACGTGGACCAGTGAGAACCACTTTAAATGCTGAACAGACTAGGTCGACCATCTACATTAATGATGAAGAAAGTTCTGAAGATGAAATAATGATGAAAAAATATAAGAAACCTCAGTATGAGATATCCATAGAAGATACGGAGAAAAGCAAATATGAAACAATGTATGATCGGATAAACCACTATGTGAACACCATGACCCTTACTCTGATTCTCCCTCAAAAGGTCAAGAGATTAGAGGTCAACGAAGTCCATAGCCCTTGTTCAAAGCCAATCAAACTTTATCGTGCTTCTACTTCTACCAATCTTGAAAATCATGTAAATTTGGATGATGATCCTAATGAATTATTGGAATTGCTTTTTGGTTAATTTTCACCTTGTGTACAAAAGTTTATTCAATAGGGACATTTTCCAACACAAATACCAAAAGATAAACTACAACTTCTTAAAAAATTATGGAATCTCAAAAGTCGAACTCCCAACTTGAAAGAAGGTCTCCGATTTGGTACAATCGGACCAGTCGATGATTCAGAATTTTGTATGGTTATTAATAGCGAATCAAATAAGGATTTCCTTGATGTGGAGGGTGACACTACTAATCAGATAATAGAATATGCTCTACCAAAACTTGAGGAAGAAATTAAATCAACTGTCGATGAACTGAAGTATATTAACCGAGGACAGAAGATCAGCCCCGACCTACATTTCTAAGTTCTTTACTCAATAATGAAAAATCTTTAGAATTGATCAAACTGTTAACAGAAGTCAAATATTGCTTCACTTGGAGTTATGAAGAGATGACAAGACTGTTAGCAGAGGCTGCAGTTCACAATCTCTTGGTGGACAAAGATATGACCCCAATAAAAAAAGCTCCAAAAAGAATGCACCTTGAAAGAAAGAAACAAGTTATTATCGAGGTGAAGAAGTTAATAGATGCTAACTTTGTAAGGGAAGAGAAATACCCTACGTGGTTGGCTAACATTGTACCTGTCAAGAAGAAAAATCGACAAATACTTGTTTGTGTCAACTTCAGGGATTTGAACATAGCATGTCTAAAAGATGAGTTCCCATTACCAAAACCAGAAATGATAGTGGATATTGCTTCTACACATGAAATTTTCTCTTTTATGGACGTATCGTCAAGATACAACCAAATCAAGATGGCTCCAGAAGATGCAGTACTTACAGCCTTAAGAACGCCAATTGGGATCTTTTACTACATAGTGATGTCGTTTGGGTTGAAGAACGTCGGAGCAACATATTAACAAGCTATGGCAAAGATTTTTGATGATCTCATTCACAACCAAATGGAATGATATGTCGATGATTTGTTCATCAAAAGTAAACGAAAGATAGATTATTTGTAAAATTTGAGGATCATGTTTGAACTGTTATGATGGTATGACCTCAAAATGAATTTCTTAAAGTGTGCTTTCGGCGTTACCTCCGAGAAATTTCTAGGATTCATTGTCCGTCATCGGGGGATCGAGATCGACCCAAATAAGATTAAAGTTATCTTGGAAATGCCTCCTCCCAAAACTTTGAAACAACTACATTCTTTTCAAAGGAAGTTGGCAAATCTAAGATGTTTTATTTCAAATCTCTCAGGTAGGTGTTAGCACTTCTCGACATTAATTAAAAAGGAAGCCAAATTTTTTTGGGAAGAGAAATCTCTGCAGGCTTTTGATGACATTAAACAATATTTAATGACTCATCCTATTTTTGCATCCCCTATCCCAAGGAAACCTTTAATACTTTAAACCGCGGTGTTAGATGACTCTCTTGAAGCCCTCTTAGCCCAAGTCAATGATGAGGGTATGGAAAACGCACTGAACTACTTGAGTCGTCACTGAATAACAATGGAGATAAGGTATCTGCCAATTGAGAAGCATTGTCTAGCTTTGATTTTCGCTTCCCAAAAGCATAGACATTACATGCTTTCTCATAAGATTATCCTAAACTCAAAAATTATTCCGTTACAACATTTGACACCCGACCAACACTTTCTAAGCGTCTGGCAAGATGTTCAATGATTTTATTACAATTTGAAATAACTTTTGTTCCCCTCTGTGCTATCAAGGGACACCCACTTCCACCTAGGTCCCCTCTTAATGACGAGTTACCAGATGAACAAGTATTACAAATGGAATTCTCGAGTGCGCAACACTGGGAGATGTACTTTGTCGAAGCTTTATCAGGCAAAAAGGATAAATGATCAGGCATCGTTATGTCGGGTAAAGTGGGGATTGGTTTGATCTTTATCATGTCAGATAAGTGTATTTTGAGGTTCTCATACCACCTGACAGAGCCATGTACCAAAAACGAAGCAGAATATGAAGCCTTAATTACCGGGTTGGAGTTGGCAATCTCATGGATATAACAAACATTGCCATCACTAGCGACTCACAGCTCGTCATCCAGCAAGTTGTCGGACAATACAAGATTTTGAAACCAAGGTTAGTAAAATACTATCAGTACATGATGAATCTGTTGGAGCAAATTCTTGATGTAGCTTTCTACCAGATTCCTAAGGGAGATAATGCCTATGCTAACACTCTAGCAAAACTTACTAAGGAGCTGGCATGTCCCCTAGAAGATTCCATTGATATTACAGTACATGGAAGACAAGTTTTGTCTAAAATCTACCTCAACAATCTACACAAGCTTGGAAAATAAAAAGAAATGATGATTGCGTTTGTTGATAATAATGAAGATTGGCACAAGACATTAATGGAGTATTTGCATACTGGAAAGATGTCAGAGGACAAGTCAGCAGCACACCACATCACAAAAAGGGCTATGTCATATGCTAATTGGAGATGTCCTCTACAGAAGATCATTTCTCCATATGTGGCTACGATGTTTAAGCAAGGCAGAAGAACAAAATACTATCAAATAAGTACATGTCAGATTGCATTGTGCTCACAAGTCAGAGCCAAAAATGAAAATGAAGATCAAGAGACTCGGATATTATTGGCTGGCAATGATGTCCGACTGTATAGATACAACAAGAAAATGTCACCAGTGCCAAGTTCATGGGTGCTCTTGCACCAACGTCCAAATGTTACACCCAACAGTTACCTCGTGGCCATTTGAATGTTGGGGCACGGACATAATAGGTCTGATAGACCCTCCGTCTTCCAAAGAACACAGATTCATAATTTTCGCTACATATTAGTTTTCGAAATAGGCAGAGACAGTGTCATTACGAGAGGTTACAACACAACACATCCTTCAATTATTTAAAAGCCAAATCGTTTACCATTTTGAGGTTCAGCATAGAATAATCTTCGATAATGGGACAGCTTTCAAAAGCACCAAAATTAATAATTTCGTCCAATGACATGAAATAGACTAGAGATAGTCTACACTTTACTATCCTATGGCAAATGGTTTGGTCGAGGCCTTAAACAAGACATTGGTACAAATTTTTAGAAAAACACTGGATGAAAATAAAAGAAATTGGCATAATAGACTACTAGAAGCTTTATGAGCTTACTAGACAACGTTCAGGACTATCATTCAATGTACACTCTACATGCTCGTGTATGAGGTCGTACTACCGTTAGAAGTGCAGATGTTCTCTCTCAGAATCATTGTCACCAATCAAATGACAAAAGAAGAAAGTGCAAAACTTAGACTTGAGGAATTGGAAAGTCTCGTAGGAAAATGACTAAAAGCACAACAATATTTAGAGCTTTATCAAGCAAAGATGGTTCAAGCTCATGACAAGTTGGTCTGTTTGAGGACATTCAAAATTGGTGACCTCGTACTCGTGCTCAAAAGGCTAGTCGCAAGATGGGTAGAAAATTTGAGTCAACTTAGAAGCAACCATTTGTCATGAAAAAAGTCTACAAAGAAGGAGCCTACCAACTAGTGATTTCTGGGGTGAAAGACTCATGGTGCCAATCAGTGGACTATAACGGAAGACATACTACAAACTTGACATTGCATGACATGAAATTTTAAAATTTTGATCATTATGGGGTTATTTATTTGGCCAAAAGTCTATGACCGGGTCCAAAATTTTTTTAATAAAATTAACCTCAATAAAATGAAAGGTTTCTGAAATTACATACTTCAACTTTCTTCTTTCTACCTTTTAATTTGATATTCTACTAAATTAAATAAAATACATACCTAAATGAATATTTTCTCACCGACATAAATTAAAATTCTCTTTAACAAAGACTTTGTTTTGTTCTTATTCCTGCTAAATTTCAACTCACAAATGTTTCTCCTGTCTTCTGCAGGGAAAAAATGTCAGGCCAGAGGCTGATCTTTGCTTTAAAAAATGGTTGGAACCTTGCACTTAACGAGGAAAGGGCACCACAGGGTGACACCATAGACTTCAACATGGACTATGAGGGTCCTCTGATGGATGTAGTTAGCCATAAAAAAAAAGAAGGGCTGCAATCTCTACTAAGGTTAAGCACCAGAGATAATTCCTCATTTAAAGGGAAAAACGTGATAGTACAGAAAGACCCGATGGAGGGGACTAGTCGTTTGCCTTCTATGATAGCTACACAAACCGGGGGGCTGGTCACTGCCAATGATAAAAGACAACCAGATGCACCGTTGCGGAGAACTCAGTGAAGAAACGCGAATCACCGAAAGCATAGGGCTTTCTTACGTGAAGAAAGAAGACGCCAAAAGGAGGAGGAAAACTTGCTCACCCCTATCCCTGAAGGGAATATGTACAATCTAGGCATGAGAGAGACCTCATCTAGCCTACCTACTACTGACGATGTGTCCCGATTCGCTACAGAATCGGAGATACCATGTGTTTAAGATGTTCTTTGTACGGGTTGCCCGACATGTAACGTCAAGATACCTACACGTACACCAGCTATAGGGGCATTTGTGGAGTGCCCAGATTGCAACATCCTCCACTTGGAGTGCTACAGTACTTTGGAGGAGTACGCATTCACTAAAGATGGATTTCAGACCACTGATCACACGATGGGGGAACGTATATCCTGTTGGATAAAGAGCCATATATCCCATTGGACATAGAGTCGTATGCTCCGCTGCAGACAGTAACAAAACCAGCTTGGATTCCTACTGATACTGAAATGAGGGAGTATCCTTGATAGCTACCAATCATCTCCACGACAGAATACTATAAGATGAGTAAAGTAAACAAAAGGGAAATTAAATTCTATGAAGAATTTCGTAGAAGATTTATCAACATACTAAAAGGCTTGGAGCTATAAACCAAGGTCTTCTCCAAAAATGATGAAAGAATTATTCTCGACTGCACTTTTTATCTAAGAGACAGAGGTCCAGCGGGCCATCTGATGGACAAAACTTATTCTGAGCCACGAAAATGGATGTGTTGAAAGGGCAGGATCACTATACATGTGGCTGTTGTTACAATTTCACCCTAGACGCACAAGGAAATCTCCCAAGGATTTTTAGATACAATGAAGTGGACCCACTTCCTTCCATGATAAAATGGATGATCAAAAGTATGGTCTGATGGAGCATACTTGCAACTAATTGTATTCTAAACTATTGTATCATCAATATATATGATGAAGGTGATTGCATACCCTCGCAAATTGACCATCACAATTTTATGAGACTTGTCGGCGCTAATTTTGGTTGGAGGAGTTGCCTGTTGGAAGCTGTCAGCCATCAGAATCGAAATCTCATCGCCCTCTTTGGAAGGACATTTAATTTAAATATGTATATACAGTTTTAAAAATTATGAAATCAAACTGACCCCATATTTCTCATAGTTTAAATGAAAGAGCACTATACCTCAAACCCTATGTCTGTCCCAAAAACACAAGACTTGAGGATAAGACTCGATCAAATAAACTAAGAAATATAAGATATTTGTTTGGTCAGCGAAACCATTTTATTTGCTCATAAGTTCCCATATTTAATATGAAGAATTAAATAGGGTTTATTTTAAGCTAGGTTTGGAAAAGCTTCCTATAAGGGCTAGCCCCTATAGCTAATTACATCTTAGATAACCGAAGTAACATAAGAAAACTCTCGATAAAAATCAAGGAATATTATCTTCAAAGAGGTCAAAGGATAGGACTTTTTAATGAAATCAGACAAAGAGGTATGAAGTGGGAATGACTCAAATTTGGAATAATTTATTATAGAATTTAAAGGAGGAAGAAATAGGGGATGTCATAGATTCTGATGGGAACGTCGGTGACTTCCAAAGCTATCTTACAGTTTGGCTTCAATTTAGAGGAGAAATATTTAAGTGTTTCATCCTGAAAATTTTTTTAATCTCAGGGCTTACATTTATGTGAAACAATCACACAAATAGCATGAAAGATGTGAGGATTTAGGTCGTGACGAATGACAACCTCAGAATCCTAAGACAAGTTAGAGCTTAGATTGTACAGTAGAGCTATACAAATGCCTAAATATGAGGTGAGGATTTATGTTGCATAAGCAAACTACCTCGAAGTCCTATGGCTTGGTTGTTTAATTCTAAGGAATAAATGGTTTAGCTGATAAAGATAGGTTTTGATGTTGAAGATGGTCTTGCTGCCCACCATGCTAGCACCAATTTCCTTGTTGTATTGAGTTTAAGTTTTCTAATGTGATTAGAGCGGCACTGATAAGGATCCTACAGTTCCCTCATTGTAGTGCCACTATTTTCTATTGGATTCACGTAGTCCAAATGAATTTGCTAAACTCAACTTAACGAGTTACAGACTTTCATTTAGACTATGGGAAGCCTCATTAGCAACCATAGGTTACTTCTTCCGAGGGATTCCCGATCATCCAATGGAGACGTCTTAGTTTAGAAGCAATTGTTGTTTTGTGATGTTGGTGATTAAATTTTGAGTTTTCTTATATTTTGAATGTTGTGACAGTGAATTTTATCTTAGTTGATTTTAGTTTTGGTTGACGACTATCCTAGTATTTTTGGTTTTTATGCAGAGTGACATCGTTATTTAACATGCAGGTTTGTGTTTTTTGTTCATACATGCAGGTGAGTAAGTACAGTAACATACTGAAAGGTAAAGTACGGGAAACTAGAAATTTAGGTAAAATAAATTACAATTAAAGCGTAACTGGGTGGCCTTCCTGTCATCTTCAACTGAAACTCAAAATGCATGTGAGAGCATTTATATATTAAAAACATTTTATGTAGAGCAGAAAAATAAGGTTTTGGTGCTTTACCAAATCCTAAATCATATCTTAGCGAGCTTCTATTAATTCATTTGAGGATGATTTCATTAAGCAAAACATACTAAGTTTAGTAGACCTCCGAGGTATCCAAAAGGATAGGAGGAAGAAGCAGGTCCATGCTTCCCACTCGTAGCCTGTTGAAAAGTCTTGAGCTCATTTAAACTTATTATGATTCTTAATAATTCATCCTGTAAATACCTTTAGTGTTCAGTGAACACCGATGTTTCAATTATCCCTAAGAGTAGGGTGATCATTTGTCATTTAATCTGAGAATTATGTGGGTGAAAACCCGTAAAAGGGGCAAGTTAATGTTATTAAGACACTTTGCCAATTTTAGTTTTAACTTGGACTTGTAGTGTTTAAAGATGCTCAATTTCTAGTTATATTTACTTTCCTAATCCTCATTTAACCAAATTTGATTTAGCCTAGGTCACTACTAAGCCCTAAGACCTTGGTGGATACATTAATAATTTTTAAAGTAAACTGAATTTTAAGTGATAGTAATTCAACATCAAAATGTTTGAATGTCATTTGAACACCAAATAGAGGTATTAAATTAGTGAGTTATCAACATCCAAAACCATATTCCTAAATCTAGGATCGTTTAATTTAATACACCTCCAAATTTTAATGATTTAGGAAATTTAGGAAATTGTAAATTTATCCTTTAATTAAGAAAAGTGAAATTGGTTTCTACCAATTAATTCCTTATGTTTGAATAGTCTGAACAGGTTAATTAAGATCAAGGATTGTGCATTTCCCCTTCTTAAATTAAGCCTAAATGTTAATTAAGACTAAATTTCCAAAATTATACATTTGCCCCTAAGGCTCTATCACTTCATAATTCATCAAATTTAATTCAAATGACTTTGAAATTTTTATCCTACTTCACTCATGATTCAATTAAGGCACCAGAAGGGAAAATGTGATTTTTTTTCAAAATTTGATTTAATTTATATAATTATTCACATGCAAAAATAAGATTTTTCAAAGAAAATTCAATAACTTGACCAAGGCAAAGCCTAATCACTTAAAATTTTTATTGGAGGTAGAATTAGACTGGAGAACCACTTAGACCAAATTTGATGATTTTTTGAGTTTTATTTGAATTATGAGAGTTATTTTAAGTTCTGGAGTATTAAACAATTCCAAAATATGTTAAATATGGAAAATTAAATTTTACATTTTTATTAAATCTCTCTCAGGTCAAAGAACCCATAGAAATAAATTTCATATTTTTATGATTTTTTTTTAATTATTAAATTTATGTTAGTGAGAAATTAAGGAAAATCCTTTTTTAGCCTTTAAAAAAGTTATTGTAAGCCTTAAAATTCAATATCTTTACTTAGAAAATTAGGAAAAATATTCCACTTGCTTCTAAGTGCTTAAGTAATAATTTAGAATATTTTCATTAATTTAATTAATTTTACAATTTTTATTAGTTTTTAATTATTTAAATATTTAAAATATGCTTTGAAATGAAGTTTTTACTTCAATTAAAATTTTATTTTTAGAAAATTCCTTTAATCACAGAGAGCTCCCAAAACCAATTTCATAAGTTTTTGAGTTGTATTTTAATTATTATGATTAATTTAATTGTTGAAAGTGCCCTTTAACTTAGAAAATCGTATTAGGTTATCAAATGAACTCCAAATGTTTTGAATTTTTTTACGGGGTTAAATTATAGTGGAAAATTAAAAGCAAGTCATTTAGATGTTTATTTTTCCCAAATTTATTTCCTTTGTATTTTAAGGTTTTATGAAAAATAGGTGTGTTCTTACTGACTTAGCTCATGAAAAATTTTTCCTAGGGTTCTCTGGTCACAGTGAACCTGCCAAACTTTTCTTGGATTTTTCTAAGAAATATGCTAATTATTATAATTAATTTTCTAAATCATATGCATAAACTTAAAAAATATAGATCTCTGTTTATGGGTCTTCTCTGACTTTGCAAAAATTAGAGAATATCCCCCATGACAGAGGCAACAATATGTCAAAATATCAAGCTATGGTGAAAAACTTGAATGAATGGAAAATCAAAATACTTAGAATAGTTTTTAGTTAATTAAAATAAAAATATACATTAAATAAAATCTGAACCATTTCCACATTGTTCCCCTCTATTCACTGAGCACTAAGTTATTTTTATTTTATTTTTGTGATCTTTATATGAAAAGATATGATTTTTCAAAGTTGTGGGCATTTAAATAAATAGAAAAATCCCTATTTTTCTTTTTAAGTGACATGGCACGGTCTCAACCTACGGCGGCTCCAAAGCTCCACGCAACATCCTCTGGTTCAGTGCCTCCATCCACCTTAGCGCTCACTCGACCCACGGTTCATATATGAAGGTGTTGTCCAGCTCGATCTCGTCCGTCCATCTGGTACATGCTCGATCAAACGACTCTCCGTCTTCATCCCTGATAGCCAAAACCCGTGACTGTTAACCCTAAAACTTTAAGATCTCATTCATTTCTCAACCAAACTCATTTGGGTTTGATCCTATAGACTCGTCTAAGTGGGACAAACTTATCCATATGATAAACATGCCAATAAATTGAATCTATGCAAGTGTAGAATCAAAAATAGCTCGAGTTACTGTGGAGGTTTATACCTTTGCTATCAGAAGGGAAGCTTCAATCGGAGGTTCTCGACACGTTTGTGGAGGTCTAGGGAGGCTAAAGATGAAGCCTCTTACTTTGTTGAAATTCTGAGACCAAAATTTTATCAAGACCAAACTTGTTTGTTGTTCAAAGTCTAGGGCAGAGGCTCTTTGTGAGGGGGCTTTGATGGGGCTTTGTCTTCTTTCACTGTGGTTAAGGTGTGGGCAAGTTTAATTAAGATTTGGTGCATTGTGGAGGTGTGGCTAAACTTGTCCTATTTTTTGCCAGAATAAAGCTAAAAAATTGAGCTCCGGTGAAGAGAATTAGGGCAAGGAGGTGGTTGGTTTGCACTGAGGAGGTCTCAAAGAGGCTATGGGAGCAATTAGGCAAGCTTTCCTTGAGAAAATTTCAGCACCTTTTTTTTTGGCCATGGGAGTGAGGTTTTAATAAAACAACTTAGGTGGCTATCATGGCCAATTGAGGGGTGCAAAATGATGCTTAGGTGGAGGGTTTTGAAGTGTTAAAGCCAATCAGAGCTAGACAAATTGCATGGGTGAAATTGGGTTTGAAACTTGGCTTGGGGCTCTCAGTGTTGGCTCCTTCGGTGACTAAAGTGGTGGCGATGATAGGGAAGGTTCTTAGGTGGCTCAGGAACCTTAGAGGAATCTTTCACAACAATTAAATTGGGCTAGTGATTGGTTTTGGCAAAGCTATCTTTGGTTTAAGCAATTAAGGAAATAAATCTTTTGATTTAGGGGACCTTTGGTCCATGGCTCATCTAAGGTGGATTAAGTGAGTCTAGCTTGGTTACTAAGATCCAAAAGTTGGCTATAGGAGACTTACCTTGATCAATTTGGCATGGTTAGGTCAATTTTGGTGCAAGGGTTCAACGTGCGTCTAAATGGCAAAAAGTTGGGTTTGGGTTAGGCTAGCCATGACTTTTATCCAAATTGATTGATCAACATTATGTAGATGACTTTCATGTAGATTTATGGTGAAGGGTTGAAATGATTTTGAGTTCAATTGGGGGTTCAACTTGAGGGATTTTGGAATTTTAGTAAATTTCGGCATGTTAGGCTAGACTTGGGTCTAGGTTGCGCTAAGGTTGGGCTAAGTCCAAATTGATTGTTGAAAATGGTCTATAGGAACACCATGAAAAGTTTTTAACATAAATTGGGTGTCAATTTTGGGATCAAGGCAGTCAATTTGGTGAATTTTGGGGACATAGCCAATTTAGAGCAAATTTGGGGATTTTTGGACTTGGGCTAAAATTGAATGCAATTGAGGCTTTACCAAGGCCTATTGAAGGTCAAGTTTGATGTGTAGGATTGTTATGAAGAGTTTAAGATTCAAATTGGGGCAAATTGAGTAGGTTATGGGGTTCAAGTTGGTGGGATTAAGTCATAGTGTCAAAATTGGGGGTTTGACTTAGATCAAAATTACGCTCAAAGCATGGGCCAATTATGCTTGGATTTGGTTTAGGTTGGTAATATGAAAGGTGAATTTGAGTTTAGGATTAAAATTGGGGGAAATTGGGACCAAATTGATGGACATTTGGTGTAAATTTGGGGAAATTGGGCCTAATGGTAATTTGGGGGTTTTGGTAAAAATGGTCAAATTAGTCAAATTGTGTTCAATTGGAGGGTCTAAAATGGTTTTAAAAACCTTTGAAGTGATTTTGGAGGTTTTGGGAAAATTTGGGGTGCTAAAAGTATTTTGTAATTTTAGCAATTTTGTGGGTATTTTGGTAAATTTGGCATTTTTGTATGGTTTGGGTAATTTGGGTGTCTTCATATGGTTTGAAATGATTTTTGAATAAATTTAGATATATTGGGTGAATTTGAGAATTTTGACCAAGTTTAGGGTTTCAAGCTCACTTAGGTAATTAGGGTGGATTTGGGGGCAAAAGACCAAGTTGGACATTTTGGTAGAATTACGATACCAACCACTTTATATGAGTCATGGACCAATGGAATACCCATTTGGGTCCTCTATATACTGATCTTAACTAAACCCTAGCCTAGGCTAGTGGGTTTAGGGGACCATCTACATGAGTCTCCCAAAAGATCAAGGGATCAAAGTCAAGAAATTTTGGGTTTATAGCTGTGAGTGATTGTGAGTGAGAGTGAGTGAAAGAGAGTACCTTAGCTCCAAACCAGCACCCAGGGCCAACCCTAAGGTCAAATAGTCCTATGGGAACTCTCCCTGAGCTCCCCCATAATGACCCCACCTACTAAGTGCAAGAGGTTAGGACCAATATGTGGAACTTCAAGTTGAAAAAAGAAGAGGGTAGAATTTCTAATGGCGAGGGTTCCTTTTTCTAGTTTTCTAGAAATAGTCAATAGGAAAATCTTATGGCTAGATGCTAGGCTATTAAAGAGGAAAAATTAAACCTCATCAAAAAGTGAGGTCAACAAATGGACCCCCAATAGGTGGGGTGTGTTGGGCAAGCACACCGCGCGTGTTAACGTTGACCGATGAGATCAACAAAACTAATACAGACTCCTAAGTCAACAGACCTAGAAGGAGGTGTAGAATTGTGTATGTTATTTGTTTCTGTTGCGGAATTAGGAAGTGAATATCTGATCAAAATCGATGATTAGGAACTCATGTTGGGAATTGGAAAGTGGGTGTTGAGTTATCAGATTTTAGGTTTTTATGGAGGATGGGAATCAGTATTCAGGTGATGACGTCAAAGATTGAGAGTAGGATTTTATGGTGGGGGTCTTATTCCTATCTCGAAAAGTTTGAGTAGAGAATTGGACACTGTGTAGGGGGTCTTACACTAATCTATATAATGTAGGTAGAGAATTGGAAGCCGTGGAGGGGGCCTTACACCAATCTCAAAGATGTAGGTAGAGAATTGGATGTCGTGGAGGAGGCCTTACACTAATCTCGAAGATGTAGGTAGAGAATTGGATGTCGTGGAGGGGTCCTTACGCCAATCTCGCAGGTGTAGGTAGGGAATTGGATTCCGTGAATGGGGCCTTATACAAATCTCGAATATGTAGGTAGAGAATTGGATGTCGTGGAGAGGTCCTTACACCAATCTCAAAGATGTAGGTAGAGAACTGGATGCCGTGGAAGGTGCCTTATACCAATCTCAAAAGGTTGAGAATAGAATGACATGTTCCATAAAGGGGAGTCTTAATCCTATCTCGAAGATGTAGGTATTGAGAATTGGATGTCGTGGAGGGGGTCTTATACCAATCTCAAAAGGTTGTGAAAAGGAAAATAGTGTTTCAGTATTGACCTTGAGGGCAGGAATGTGGTTCATAAAGTTTGTGGTGTTGAATTCATAAATGTGTGTCATGTAGAAAGATTGACATCAGTGAGGAAGATGTGTGAAATTTTTTGAGGTTTTGTGCAGAATGTGAAATTCCACGAGGATGTGAGGACAATTAGTGCAAACAAGGATAGTCTTGCTGCACGAGCAAGGAGCAAAAGACCACAAAATTGAGAGAATCAACTCGACACACTTATTTTCTTTTCTTATTATTTTTATCACATTTAATCATTAAAATATGTTTTCAAATTTTTGAAAATTTTTTTGGGTTGATTTCTTTTTTTAAAAGAATATTTTATTTGAACTTTATTATTATCAAGTTTTTATTATTTTATTCTTTGTTCATTGTAGTTCCAAACCCACGTATGGTTTTGTGGCTTTTATCCATCGCACAAAAAGGGCAATTGGACAAACAGACAAAATTCTGGAAGAGATTTCATTAATTTGCTCCTATAAGTGTTACAGACTGAGTGCAAGCAAAAGCCTCAAGAAGTACAATTATGCTGAGTGCATCAAAGTACATAAAAAAATATCCCATGCTGAGTACATTTCATAGGCTGAGCATGTCTAATATATATATCATATCCGCTGTGACAAAATGCAGTAAAAAGGAATCCTCTGAGTGTCTGTCTCTGGTGGGACAAGCTCCTGATTGAGCTGACCTATTAAGCCATGCTCTAGAACATAAGTTCCTTTTGGGTGCAACCCTCTCACAGCTCTTAAAGTAGTAACTCTTCCAGCTCTGGGTCTGGTTGGAATCCATATGGTAATTAGTTGTCATCCATTCTTCGAAAAGTTACGGACACCCTACGGTGTCGTACCCCTGGAATGCAGTGTTTGGCGATGTCTGCTCCATTTTCTTTAAGAACCAGCACTAACCACTGGTAGTGGAATCTCCATGGATCCTTTAAATTCACCAGAGTCGATGACATCATCTCTTTCCAAACAAAATGTTACTCTTGCTCATGAAAGAGACCATGCAGAAAGGTCTCACAAAGTCATGATGGTCAATGTGCGGGGGTATGCAGTCGCCTTCATCATATATGTTGATAATATAGCTATTGGGAATACAATTTGCTGGAAGTATTCTCCATCAAACCAATCTCTTAATCATCCATTTTATCATGAGGGGTAGCAGATCCACCTGATCGTGGCTCAGAATCCAAGGAGGATTTCCTTGTCTTTCTTTGGTGAAGTTGTAATAGCAACCACATTGTATGGTGATTCTGCCCTTTCTATGCATCTATTTTTATGGCTTGGAATAGGTTCTTCCCATCAGTAGGCCTGCTTGATGTCTCTTAGATCAATAATGAAGTCGAGAATACTTCTCTCGTCACTTTCGGAGAAGACTCTGGTATATAGCTCCAAGCCTTCTAGTATATTAATGAACCATCCTTGGACTTCTTCATATAATTCAAAATCCTTTTTTTTGACTTTACTCATTTATTAGTATTCAGCCATGATGATGATTGGTGGCTATCAAGGATACTCCCTCATTTCAGTATTACCGAGAATCCAAGCTGGTGTTGTCTCTATCTGCAGTGGAATGCATGACCCTACATCAAATGGGATATATCGCTCTATACCCGAGGGGACATATGATTCCCCCATCAGGTAATTAGTAGTCTAAAATCCATCGTCAGCGGACGCGTACTCCTCAAAAGTACTGTAGCACTCCAGGTGGAGGACGTTGCAGTTTGGGCACTCTACAAATGCCCCTGTAGCTGATGTACAT
The DNA here is from genome assembly GCA_003013225.1 of Phalaenopsis aphrodite. NCBI lineage: Eukaryota > Viridiplantae > Streptophyta > Magnoliopsida > Asparagales > Orchidaceae > Phalaenopsis > Phalaenopsis aphrodite. Next base: position 2,944,322 of record NEWO01000006.1, read on the forward strand.
GTAGTTATCTCGGTGTTGCATGTCAAGAAACCCGTACCAAGATCATCTAAAATTGGTGGTATCTCCGGCTCTATAATGAATATGGACTCATCGTCTATAGCAGGAAAGCTGGAAGAGGTCTCTCTGGCCTGGATTATAGATATTCCCCTCAGAAATAAAGGTGGGCAAGTTTTCTACCTCCTTCTGGCATCTTCTCTCTTCACGTAAGAAAGCCCTAGCTTTCAAAGGTTAGCGTTTCTGCACTGAGTTCTCTGTAGCGGTGCATCTAACACTCTTTAATCTTTGGCAGTGAACAGGCCTCCGGTCGGCCTAGCTATCATAGACGGTAGGCGATTGGTTCCCTCCATTGGGTCTTACTGTACTATCACATTTTTTCCCTTCAGCGAAGAATTATTTTTGGTGTTGATCCTTAGCAATAATGGTAGCCCTTCCTTTTTCTGATGGCTAACCACATCCATCAAGGGACCCTCATAGTCTATGTCGACTTGACTAAAGTCCATGTCGATGTCTATCGTACCACCTTGCGGTGCCCTTTCCTTGTTGAGTGGGAGGTTCCAACCATCTTTAAAAGCAAAGATCAGCCTATGGCACGACATTTTTCTCTACAGACGATAGGAAAAACACCAATGAGTTGAAATTTAGTGGGAACAAAAACAAAACAAAGTGTTTATTAAAGAGGATTATAATTTATGTTGATGATAATTATTTATTCATGTATGTATTTTGTTTAATTTAGTAGAATATAAAATTTAAAGGTAAAAATGAGTAAATTGAAATGTGTAATTTCAAAAATTTTCATTTTATTGATGTTAATTTTATTACAAAAATTTTTTACTCGATCACAGACGTTTTGCCAAATAAATAACTCTAGAATAATCAAAATTTTAAATTTTCACGCCAAGTAATGTCAAGTTGCATAGTATGTCTTCAAGCATCGTCTGTTGACTGACAGCATGGGTCTTTCGCCTAGGAAATCCACTAGCTGGTAGACTCCTCCTGCGTAGACATTTTCTACGATAAATAGTTCCTCCCAAGTCTTTTGAGCACAAGGACAAGGTCACCAACTTTGATTTTCCTTGGGCAGACCAATTTGTCATGAGCTTGTACCGTCTTTGCCTGGTAAAGTTCCAAGTGTTGTTGCACTTCTATTTGTTTTTCTTCAAGGCTTTCCAATTCTTCAAGCTTGAGTTTTACACTTTATTCTGTTATAAAATGGTTGGCGACAGCGACTCTGAGAGACGGCTTCTGAACCTCTAATGGTAGTATGGCCTCGGACTCGTACACGAGCATGTAGGGTGTGCACTGAGTAAGTGTCCTGAACATTGCCCGGTAGGCCCATAAAGCTTCTAATAATTTGTTGTGCCAATCTCTTTTGTTTTCATCTAGTATCTTCTTTAAAATCTCGACTAATGTCTTGTCGAAGGCTACGGCCAATCCATTTGCTCTGGGATAGTAAATTGTAGAGTATCTCCAATCAATCCCATGTCATTTGACGAAATTGTTGATTTTGGTGCTTCTAAAGGCTGCCCATTGTTGAAAACGATTCTTCGCGGTTCTCCAAAATGGTAGACGATATGGCTTTTAAAGAATTGAAGGATTTGTTGTGCAGTAAGCTCTTCTAACGGTAATGCATCTGCCCATTTGGAAAAGTAATCCATAGCAACAAGTATAAATCTATCCTTTGGAAGACGAAGGGTCCATCAGACCTATTATGTCCTTGCCTCAACACTCGAATGACCACAAGGCAACGGTTGGGCGTAGCACATTAGGAGGTTGGTGCAAGACAACCCCATCCACTTGACACTGGTGACTTCTTCTGGTTGTATCCATGCAGTTAGTTATCATTACTGGCCAAGAATATCTGAGTTGCTTGATCTTCATTTTTATCTTTGGCCTTGACTGGTGAGCGCTCAAATCCGTCATGTACTTTGTTGACAATATTTTGTGCCTCAGCTCTACTCAAACATCGTAGCCACATTTAATCGAACATTCTTCTGTAGAGGATGTCACCCACTAAAGCATAAGAAATAGCCCTTTTTGTAATGTGATGTGCCTCAGACTTGTACTCTGGTAGCTATCCAGTATGAAAATATTATATTAATGGCTTGCGCCAATCTTGATTGTTATCAGCAACCGCAACCATCATTTCTTGTTCTTTTTTTAGCTTATGTAGATTGTCGAAGTCGAATTGAGACAAAGATTTTCTTTCTTGCACAGTAATATCAACGAATCCTCTGGGGGACATGCCAGCTCCTTAGCAAGTTTTGCGAGAGCGTCAACATGGGCATTATCTCCTTTAGGAATCAAGTAGAAAGTTACACTAGGAATCTGCTCCAACAGCTTCATTATGTATCGTTGATATTCTGCTAGTCTTGGTTTCAAAATCTTGTATTGCTCGACAACTTGTTGGACGACGAGCTGAGAGTTGCCATATATGACAATATCTGTAATTTCCACTGAGATTTCCAACTCCAACCCGGTAATTAAGCTTCATATTCTGCTTCATAGTTGGTGCATGGCTCTGTCAGGTGGTATGAGAACCTCAACATACCCTCATATGACATGATAAAGATCAAACCAATTCCTGCTTTGCCTAATATAAATGTGCTTGTTCCTTTGTCTTTTCTTGCTGACAAAGCTCTGTCAAAGTACATCTCCCATGTTGAACTCATTTTTTATTGAGGTTTAGTTTTTTCTCTTTAGTAGCCTAAGGTCTAGCCATAGGACTTTTCCTGTTCACTATTCCTAGAAAACTAGACATGGAACCCTCACCATTAGAAATTCCAAACTCTTATCTACACAACTTGAAGTGCCACATGTTAGTCTCAACCTCTAGCATTTAGTAGGTGGGATCACTATGGAGGAAACTCAAGATGAGTCACCCTTAGGACTGTTGGACCCTAAGGTTAACCCTGGGTGTTGGTCTGGAGCTAAGTCACTCACTACACTCACTACACCCATCTACACCCATAATCACTCACAACCCTGAACTCAATTTTTTAGCCTAGATCCCTTGATCTTTTTGGAATACTCATGTAGATAGTCCCCTAAACCTACTAGCCTTAGGGCTAGGGTTTAGCTAGAACCACTACATAGAGGACCCAAAATGGGGTTTCCATTGGTCCATGGCTTATTGGCGATGATTTGTACCTCAACTCTACCAAAATACCCATCTTGTCCTTTTACCCCTAAAACACCCCCAAATTACCAAAATACCCCTCCATAGCTCAAAATCCCAAAAATTTCCAAAAAAAACCCCAATAAATCCTAAATATTCTCAATTTCATTTCCCTATACTACCACATTACCCAATTTGGCCAATTTGACCATCTTTAACTAAAACCCCAAAATTGCCCATTAAAGACACAAATTTCCCCAAATCCAATTCAAATGTCCATCAATTTGACCTCAATTGACTTCAATTCCAATCCTAAAATCAAATTTACTTTTGATATGATAAAATTAAACCAAATCCAAGCTCGATTGGTCCATGATTTGGATCAAAACCCCAATTCTGACTATATGACCTAATCTCACCAAATTGAACTCATAACCTAGTCAATTGGCCTCAATTAATGTTGGAAAATCTTTATAACATTCCTATACATCAAAATAAACCATCAATTGGCCTTGGTAAAGCCTCATATCCATTTGATTTTGGCCTATATCCAAAATTCCCAAATATAGCCCCAAATTGGCTAAGTCCCCAAATTTCACCTAATTGATTGTCTTAACCTCCAAATTGGCATCAAATTCATGTTGAAAGCTCTTCATGAGGTCCCTATTGACCATTCACAACAATCAATTTGGACTTAGCCCAAAGCTAACCCAAGCTAGACCCAAGCCTAGCCCAACATGACCAAATTGATTAAAATTCAAAATTCCCTCAAATTGACCCTTCAATTGAACTCAGAACCACTTCCATCCTTCAACGAAGTTGTTCCTTATGATCATCTACACCAAATGCAACAATTATTTAAGCCAATTTACATGGCTAATCTAGCCCAAACCCAAGTTTTGGTCATTTGCACCCACTTGGACCCATGCACCAAATGTGACCTAACCACCCTAAGGCCACCAAATTAACTCCACCACGGCCATTAGTTGGACTTAGTGACCAGTCCAGACACGATGAAACCACCTAAATCAAGCCATGGACCAAAGGTCCCCCAAATTAAGGGATATTATTTCCAAAAATGCATGTGCTTAAGATATCTTTGTCAAATTAAAGCACATTTGCATTAAATTTTTGTGATGGATTCCTCTGGGTTCCCTGAGCTCCTAGCCACCTCCCCCTGGCCGGCCGGCCAGCCTAGTGGCCAGAAAAGCCCAACACTGAGAGGAGTCACCTCTGATTCTAATCAATTTATTTGATGCTTGAAACACAAGGGGTTAATTGGTAGAAACGAATCTCACTTTCTTAATTAAGGTTAATAAATTTATAAATTATTAAAATTTGGAAGTTTATTAAAATTAAATGGCCATGGACTTAGGGGTATGACTTTTGAAGTTAATAATTAATCAATTTAATACCCCTA
>NEWO01000006.1:2952310-2968035 GCA_003013225.1 Phalaenopsis aphrodite
TCCCATCACCCGAGTTAGTGCAGTCTTCAGAAGGCTTGCTGCTAAAGAAGGATGTTCTATTAGTGAATTACTTAAATGAGCGGGACATGCAATTTCCCCTCATATGAAAAATGAAATTTTGAAGGATGTTAAGTTCGCTAGAAAATCTCATAAGTAGACTATAAAGTCACCTACCTGTGTTCTCGTTTAGCTCCGTTTGGGAAACCGAGTTGAGGTTGCTATAGTCACCACCGACCATACCATCACCAGGACCGTAGGTCGCCGACTAATTATGTCAAAACTGGGTCCGAGGAGCTTACCCGTCATTCCTATAATTATGGAAAGAAAGACAAGAAGATTACATGACACTGTAGCCGGTCTATACCATGGGGAGCATACCCTCCTTCGACATACTGATGTCTCTACTAAGACGTCCCGTCCTGAGACATCATCATCTAAGAAGAAAAGGGTATGGGTATCCAAGGTCGCTGCACCGATACAGTTGAGTGAGCCTATAAGACAGGAAGTAAAACCAGTGCCTGAAATATCTAACATAGTCACGACAATACCTAGCGAGATGGAGGAACAAGTAGAGGATGTCCATCCAAGTCCTCTAGATCTTACATCAATGAAGGAATCAATAATTGAGGAAAAAGTTGAGAAACTCAGGATCGAGATTTCTGAGTTAGATTGAGAGCATAGAGTTTCTGTCAATAGTGACAATAAATATTTTGATTACAGTGATTACTTGGAGGAGGATTTCATGGATGTCCATGTGATCGAAACTAGAGCTACCACATCTGCGCGCGAGACTCAACCTCACACCGAAGAGAATACCGTTGATGAGCTACGTAGGGTTATCCTCCTAAGGGATGAGCAAGTCGTTCTACTGGGACAAAAATAGAAGAGATGACTGTAGTTATGACCGCCATGGCCACCATTCAGGGGCAATCACAGGCACCAAGATTGGCATCTCCAGAGATTAATCAGCAAGAAATCATACACATCACAAATGAAAGAAGGGAGGCTACTTTGACAGACAAAGATGAATAACCAAAGAAGGATTCTCCGTTAGGTGCCATGCCAGAAAAGGAATTCAAGCAAATGGTCGAACAAGTGCGGGATGCCTTAGCCCAGTCCAAGGGTGGTGCATCAATTTTAAAGGGTAGACCTTACCCGGAGGAGATGTCATCCCTTTCCCCAAGGGTTTTGTGAGCCCAAACATCAAGATATTTGATGAGACTGGAAATCTCAGACAGAACATAGCACATTTTCGAGCCAATTGTGGCAACACAAGGATTAGCGAAGCTCTACTCTGCCAGCAGCTTGTTATGGGTTGCTTTCGACTGGTACGCTAACTTGCCCAACGGGTCAGTTAAGACATTTTCTAAGTTTGAATAGTTATTTGTGAAAAGACTTGCCGAGGCACAACATTATGTGTCTATTGGAGAGCTCATGATGGAGAAGCAAAAGCTTACCGAAACCTTGGCAGGCTATATTTTGAGGTGGAGAAAACTTAGCAAGAAATATGAGCCTCAGCTACAGGAACATCAAGCGATTGAGATTCTACTCAAAAGCATCCATGGGCCTGTAGCTTTCATGCTTAAGGGAATCATCATTAAATCCTTTGAGAAGTTACTCAGTAAAGCTAGCAGTCTTCAAGAAGAAATGATCCACATGGAGCCACATCAAAAGGCTAAAGTGACCGGAGTGTTCGAAAAGAAATCAGGGGTAGTCGTAACTGTCGATCAAGGAAAGCAGCTGATAAAGATATATGTAGAAGAGCATCGACAGTCTTCGTCACAGTTCTCTCCGAAATAGGGCAGTCAATCCAACCAACTGCCCGCTCAGGAAGGATCACCTCAAACCACGGGTAAAAGAATATCCCTGTTAGAGAAACATAGAGTTGTTTATTCATTCAAAGATGAAGTTGTACCTAAAATATTCAAAATCTTGATGAAGAAACCAGAATTCAAACCACCTGATCCAAACAAGCCCGAAGAGGTAGATAAGAAGAATGAACAGAATTATTGCCCGTACCACTGGTTGCTTGGGCACACTATAGACACGTGTTTTGTCTTTAAAGACTTGCTCGAGAAGAACCTCAAGGAAGAGAATATAACAATCCCAAAGGAGTATTTGAGAGAACCTGAAAAAGGTTCCATAAACATGGTTTCAGCTGAGTCAATCTCCCCAATTGATCTGTATGTCGGGATGGATGGATGGAGTACAACTTGGGATGAACTAAAGGGGGTCCTCAATCAAATACAGGATTCATCAAAACAAGCTTCTATAAACATTGGAGAAGAATGGAATGAGTTTTGGAGCAGATCATCCAGGAAGATACTGAACAAGATACAGTCTGCGTAAAAGCAAGTTTCCATTCAGAGTCTGCAGCATACCAAGCCCGAGATGAAAGTTTCGCCAGAAAATCCGTCATCATCGAGGACAAAGAGAAAGAAGAATAAAAGTGTCATTATAAAGATCGATGGCATGGGGGGTAGGATAGGAGCTGCCTTTACTAGACTAGTTGGCTCGGAGTTGGGGAAGAAAATCCTCGAACCCTTGACTTTGTATGATTATCTTTTTGTCACTCTGGGGTCTTATGAATATAATGATTGTGATTTCGGCTACATTTTGACTATTCCTGGTAACAACGTGACTGATTATAACCAAGCTAGTTGCAATCTCGATCCCCAAAATGATCCTCAAATCGTACTTGAGTCTAATGAACTCGTTGTCAAGTCCAAAGAAGACATCGATAATACCGCTTACGACAGCACCGATAACGAAGAGCCAATTCTCGAGCATCATGGTGCAGCACTCGCCATCAACTTAGATCTTTCTGATGAGGAGGAAATACACCAGAAGATTCAATAATGATATCTCAAGAAGAAGAAGTCATAGAAGTCAACTTAAGGAGCGGAAAAGTGTTACCACCAAGAACAGCTCCAATAGACAAAGGAAAACAGATAATGACTCGAGAAGAGATACCCCCACCTCCGCCAGTGGAAGAACCACATGATCAAGATAAAATTGGAAGACCCTACAAAGTAGACTACAACGTGCTTGCTCATATTAGGAAGTTTCCTGCCCGACAAAGCATTTACGATGCTCTGATCCTGTCAAAGGAGATGAGAGAATCTCTGGTTACATCTTTGCTTGATCCAAAAATTTGCTTAGATCAGTTGGCTAGCACATCCTCAGATGAAGTTTGCTCATTGAGAGAACAGTCAGGGGTAACCTTTACAGATGAAGACTTGCTGCTCGGTACCGCCGACCACATCCGTCTGCTCTACATCTCCGTCAACATTGGTAGATTTGTGTTGTCCAGAGTTTTAATGGATCCTGGAGCGTCTCTTAACTTGATGAGCCTACGGACATTGGCCTATTTGGATATTGAAGCTTAAGAGCTTACGACCGATAAGATGATGTTAAGAGGATTCAACCAAAAGGGAGAAAGAGCCCTTGGATCAATTACATTACTTATGAAGGTTGGAGAACTCATAACAACCGTTAAATTTCATATCATCGACGCCAAGACCTCTTTTAACGCTCTATTGGGTCGACCATGGATTCACGAGCACAATATGGTTCCATCATCCATACACTAGTGCATTAAATACCGCAAAGATGGTTAGGAAAATTGCATCAAGGGATATCTACAACCGTTTTCAGTATATGAAGTTGGTATCCATGAAGATGCTACCTACCACACGCCTCCAAAGAGGACTGTCTTCTCTCGTGAAGTTATCACAAACAAAGATGAAGATTCAGGAGAATGCACCTTGAAATAGAACAAAAAATCATCGCCAAGGAATTGATAGACGCCAACTTTGTTAAAGAAGAGCAGTGCCCCACTTGGTTGGCCAATATTGTACCTGTTAAAAGGAAAAATGGCAAATCTGCATTTGTGTCGACTTCAGAGATTTGAACAAGGCATGTCCAAAAGACGAGTTTCCACTACCTATACCAGAGATGATGGTGGACATTACTTCGACACATGAGATTTTCTTTTTCATGGACGTATCATCGGGATACAACCAAGTTAAGATGGCTCTCGAGGATGCAGCGCTTACAGCTTTCAGAACACCGATTGGAATCTTCTGCTATACAGTGATGTCGTTCAGCCTATAGAACGCCGGAGCAACATATCAGTGTGCAATGATGAAGATTTTTGACGACCTCATTCACAACTAAGTAGAATGTTATGTGGATGATTTGGTCATCAAAAGTAAACAGAAAATAGACCATTTGTACAATTTGAGGATCGTGTTTGAACGGTTACGATGATATGACCTTAAAATGAATCCCTTAAAGTGCACCTTTGGCGTCACCTCCAGGAAATTTCTAGGATTTGTTGTCTGTCGTCGGGGAATCGAGATCGATCTAGATAAGATTAAAGCTATCTTAGAAATGCCTCTCCCTAAAACCTTGAAGCAGCTACGTTCCTTCCAGGGGAAGTTGGCATATCTAAGACGCTTTATTTCTAATCTCTCAGGTAGGAGTCAGCCTTTCTTAGCATTGATTAAAAAGGATGCCAAATTTATTTGGGAAGAGAAATGCCAGCGGGCCTTTGAGGACGTTAATCGATATTTAATGACACCTCCTATTTTGGCAGCCCCTATCCCAGGGAAACCGTTGATACTTTATATTGCGGCTTTAGATGTCTCTCTTGGAGCCCTCTTAGCCCAAATCAATAAGAAGGGCAAAGAAAATGCGCTCTACTACTTGAATCGTCTAATACCGACGGAGATAAGGTATCCACCTATTGAGAAGCATTATCTGGCATTAATTTTTGCCGCCCAAAAGCTTCGACATTACATGCTTTCTCATAAGAATACTCTGATTTCAAAAGTCAATCCCTTGCAATATTTGATGATCCGACCAACACTCTTTGGATGTTTAGCAAGATGACCAATGATCTTATTGCAATTTGATATAACTTTTGTTCCCCTCCGTACTATCAAGGGAAAAATTTTGGCAGATTTTCTCGCTGCACACCCACTGCCAGCTCGGTTCTCTCTCAACGACGAGTTACCAAATGAGCAAATACTACAAATGGAATTTTCTAGTGCGCAGCGCTGGGAAATGTACTTCGATGGTGCTTCGTCAGCCAGGAAAGAAAAGGGATCATGCACGGTTATACCAGGCAAGGCAGGGATCGGTTAGATCTTTATTATGCTAGATAAGGGTATGTTGAGGTTTTCATACCACCTGACAGAGCCGTGCACTAACAATGAAGCAGAATATGAAGCTTTAATCACCAGATTGGAGTTGGCAATTTCAATGGATATAACAAACATCGTCATTTATGGTGACTCTCAACTTGTCATCCAGCAAGTCGTCGGGCAATACAGAATTCTGAAACCAAGACTAGCAAAATACCATCAGTGCAAAATGAAGGTCCTGGAGCAGATTCCTGAGGTCACTTTCTACCGAATTCCTCGGGGAGATAATGCCCATGCCGACGCTCTAGCAAAACTCGTTAAGGAAATGGCGTGTCCCCCGGAGGATTCCATCGAAGTCACGGTTCAAGGAAGACGAGTATTTTCTCGAAACGACTTCAAAACTCTACACAAACTTGGAAAAGAAGAAAAAATAAATACAGTTGCAGACACCAACAAAGATTGGCGCAAGCCATTAATAGAATATTTGCATACTAGGAAGTTGCCAGAGGACAAGTCTGAGGCGCACCACATCATAAGAAGGGCCATGTCTTACGCCCTGTTGGGAAATGTTCTCTATAGAAGATCATTCGACCAAATGTGGCTACGGTGTTTGAGCAGAGCTGAGGCACAGAATATTGTCAAAGAAGTACATGTCGGATTGTGTGGCGCTCACTAGTCAGGACCAAAAATGAAAATAAAGATTAAAAGACTCGGATATTATTGGCCAGCCATGATGTCTGATTCCATGGATACAGCTAGAAGATGTCAGCAATGCCAAGTGCATGGGGTGGTCTTACACCAGCCTCCGAATGTGCTGCACCCAACTGTTGCCTCGTGGCCATTCGAGTGTTGGGGCACAGACATAATAGGTCTGATAGACCCTCCAACTTCCAAAGGACATAGGTTTATACTTGCCGCTACATATTAATTCTCCAACTAGACAGAGGCAATACCGTTACGTGAGGTTATGGCACAGCACGTCCTTCAATTTTTCAAAAGCCAAATCGTCTACCATTTCGGAGTACTGCGAAGAATAATCTCTGACAATGGGACAACTTTTAAAAGCACAAAGATCAACAATTTTTTCAAATGGCATGGGATAGCTTGGAGATACTCTACAATTTACTATCTTAGAGCAAATGGTCTGGTTGAAGCTTTCAACAAGACACTGGTACATATTTTGAAGAAAATACTGGATGAAAATAAGAGGGATTGGCATAACAAACTGTTAGAAGCCTTGTGGGCCTACCGGATGACTTTCAGGACTCTCACTCAGTTTACACCTTATATGCTCGTGTACGAGACTGAGGCCGTGCTACCGCTAGAAGTCCAGACACCATCTCTCAGAGTCGTCGTTGCCAACTAACTCACAACGGGAGAAAGTGTAAAACTTAGACTTAAAGAACAGGAAAGTCTCGATGGAAAATGATTGGAAGCACAACAGCATTTAGAGCTTTACCAGGAAAAGATGGTACAAGCCCATGACAAATTGGTCCGCCCTAGGACATTTAAAATTAGTGACCTCGTACTTGTGCTCAAAAGGCCTATTCTTGCTCGCCAAAAAATAGGTGGAAAATTCGAGCCAACTTGGGAGGGACCATTTGTCGTTGAGAAGGTCTATACAAGAGGAGCCTACCAGTTAGTGGACTTCCGGGGTGAAAGACCCATGTTATCGATAATGGATGATACCTAAAAACCTATTACGCAGCCTGATGTCTCCTACCTTCGCTTGCCTCTGCTTGCTTTGAAACTTTGAAACTTTGATTGTTTTAGGGTTATCTATGTGGCTAAATGTATATGACCGGGTCCAAACTTTGTAATTAACCTCAATATAATGAAAATTTTGAGAAGATTTTTGAACTTCACACGTTCTCTTTTGTACTTTTGAATTTAAATACCCTATTAAATCAAACGAAACTCACACATAAAATGAGTAATCCTTTTCACCAAAATAAACTAAAATTTACTTTGATGAATACTTTGTTTTGTTCTTGTTCATGCCAAGCTTCAACCCACTGACGTTTTTTTCTGTCGTTTACAAAAAGATGTCAGGACAGAGGCTGATCTATGCCTTCCAGGACGGCTGGAACCTCGTACTGAATGAAGAGATGACGCAGCAAGGAGGTGTCATAGATTTCAATGTGGATTTCAACCAGATTGATATAGACTACGAGGGTCCTCTAGTGGACGTAGTCAACAATAAAGAAAAGGAGGGACTGCCTTCACTATTGAGGGTGACCACAAGACAATGTGTCACGCAAAGGTAAGAACGTGATAGCGGAACAAGATCCAGTGGAGGGGCCCAGCCAACTGCCCTCCATGATTGCTACTCCAGCAAGGGACCTGATAGCTGCCCATAGTAAACAACTACCGAATACTCTGCTCCGTAGGACACAACGCAAAAATGTCAGCCGAAAGAAACAGAGAGCCTTTCTACGACAGGAACACAAACGCCAGAGAGACGTGAGCAGCTTTCTTACCCCCATTCTTGAGGGACATATTTACGACCCAGATTTAAGAGAAACTTCTGCCAGCCTGCCCATTACAGATGAAGAGTCGGGATTTGTGACAGAATCAGATATGCTCCTAGTTCCAGATATCTTATGCAGAGGTTGCCCAACATGCAACGTTGAGGTACCAGCTGGGACATCAATCACGGGCGCATTTGTAGAATGTCCAGACTGTGACGTTCTACATCTATAGCATTTCAGTACCTTAGAAGAATGCACTTCAAGCACCAACGAGTCTCAGACTCCAAACTTTGCGATAGAGTAACCATATGTCCCTCAGAGGACGGATCAGCGCGCACCATGGAGCCCAGGATCATACATCCCACTAGAGGCTGGATCTCATACTCCGGATCGACCAGCAACAGTTTGGGTTCCCGCCGAGGCCCGGAGAAAGGAACACCCCGGCAGCTGCCAACTCCTGGTATGGTAGAATACTACAATATAAGCAAAGTAAACAAAAGAGAATTCAAGTTCTATGAAGAAGTTCAGGGAAAGTTAGTCAATATATTGGAGGGCCTGAAACTATATACCAGGATTTTCTCTGAAACTGATGAAAGAAGCATTCTGGACTGCATCTTTGATTTAAGAGATAGAGGTCGAGCGGGCCTTCTCATGGAAAGAACATAATCTGAGCCGAAGAAATGGATGCGGGGAAAGGGAAGAATCACCATCCAGTGTGGCTGTTGCTACAATTTTACGAACGACAGACAGGGGAATCCGCCTGGGATCCTTAGATATGATCAAGTGGATCCATTGTCACCGATGATAAAATGGATGATCAAGAGAATGGTTGAGTGGAATAATCTACCCGCTACTTGCATCCCTAACAGTTGCATCATCAACATTTATGAAGAAGGTGACTGCATTCCTCCACACATTGTGCATCATGATTTTGTGAGGCCTTTGAGAACAGTCTCATTCATGAGTAAAAGCAATATTCTGTTTGGAAAAGAAATCGATATAGTCGGCCCTGGTGAATTCAGAGGAGCTGTGGAGATTCCTCTTCCAGTTGGTTCAGTACTTGTTCTCAAGGGTAACGGTGCAGACGTTGCCAAGCACTACATTCCAGGAGTATGACACCGTAGGGTGTCTGTAACCTTCCGCAGAATGGATGATAGTAAAATACCATATGGATTCCAGCAGGAGCCAAAATTGGAGGAGTTGTTTCCGTACGAGCTCTGAGAAGGTTGTACCTCTAAGTACATGCGAAGGGAACTCTTATCCTAGAGCATGACTTAGAAGGTCTGCTCAATAAGGAGCTCATATACCAGGCACAGAGGGTTCACTTACTTTGTTTTAACAGCATGACATGTATATGATGTATTTAGTCTATGATGGATTCATATCATGAGAAGATTCTCAATGTATTTCAGCATGGATTACATGATGTACCTTTTAAGGCATTAGCCTATGTCTGATTTATGGCATCCCTTTTCGGGGCAAATTAATGGAAATTTCTCTCAAATTGTGCCTTTGTGTCAGTTGCCTTTTTGTGCGAAGGATGAAAGCAGCGAACCATGCGATGGTTCAAAATTTTTAATGAACAAAGAATGAAACAATAAATCTCTAACAACAAATAAAACAAAAATGAAAAATAATCATAAACGAGTGATAACAAAATAAATTTCTTTTAAATCAACCAATTAAAATTAAAACTTTAAAAACATATTTTGAAAAATTAAATGTGATGAAAACAACAAGAAAATGAAATAAATCTGCTAAGTGGATACTTCCGTTTTTGGAATTTCTTACTCTTTGTGCGGGCAGCACAACCATCGTTATCTACCTCAACTCTCTTCACATCCCCGCAGAATTTTGCAATCTACACAAAACTCCACAAAGCTCTACAAATCTTCTTCAAAATCAACCTTTTCACATGACACACTTCTGCAAATTCAACACCATAAGCTATGTAAATTTCAATTCTCTCATCTTTGAATTGATACTTACATTTCAATTCACACATTTGAATTGATACTTACATTTCAATTTTCACATCTTTAAATTGATACTTACATTTCAATTCTCACATCTTTGAATTGATACTTACATTTCAATTCTCACATTTGAATTGATACTTACATTTCAATTCTCACATTTGAATTGATACTTACATTTCAATACTCACATCTTTGAATTGATACTTACATTTCAATTCTCACATCTTTGAATTGATACTTACATTTTAATTCTCATTACCGAATCAGTCCTATATTTCTAATTCATTACCTTTGAGGTCTGTCATGACATCTTGATACTCTCTTTTGAGATTGATATACATTTCAATTCTCATTCCTACATTTCTGATTCATTTCAGTCGAGGTCGGTCCTTACGTTCTGACAATATCTTTTGAGAATTGACCTACATTTCAATTCTCATTCCCGAATAAGTTCTATATTTCTAATTCATTACCTTCGAGGTCGGTCCTTACATTCCAACACTCTCTTTTGGAATTGACCTACATTTCAATTCTCATGCCTACATTTCTGATTCAACTACCCTTAAGGTTAGTACCCACATTTCGACTCTCCTCTTCCGAAGTTGATACTTCAATTTTGTTTCAGGATCAGTTACTAAACTCTGGTTCCCTTCCTTCGAGGTCAGTACCTAAATCCTGACTCTCTCTCTTTTCGAATTGATATTTAAATTTCAATTCCCACCTCGGGGTCATCACTTACGCACTCACTCCCATTCTTTGGAAATCTTTGAAATTTCATAACTCAAAGTCGACTCTCTAATCCCCAGCGAGAGTCCCTACTTCTCAACTTGATTAAACACAAACTAATTCCCCAACGGACATAAATCACTCACACAACTCTACGCATACTTCCGGGTTTGTTGACTTAGGAGTTTGTATTGGTTTTTGTTTATCTCGTTGGTCAACGCTAATACGCGCGGTGTGCTTGCCCAGCACACCACACCTATTAGGGGTCCATTTGTTGACCACATTTTTTGTTGAGGTTTAGTTTTTCCTCTTTAGTAGCCTAAGGTCTAGCCATAGGACTTTTCCTGTTGATTATTCCTAAAAAACTAGACATGGAACCCTCACCATTAGAAATTCCAAACTCTTCTCCACTCAAGTTGAAGTGCCACATGTTGGTCTCAGCCTCTAGCATTTAGTAGGTAGGATCACTATGGGGGAAACTCAAGGTGAGTCACCCGTAGGACTGTTGGACCCTAAGGTTAACATTGAGTGTTGGTCTAGAGCTAAGGCACTCGCTACACTCACTACACCCAGCTGCACCCACAAAACTCAAATTCCTAGCCTATATCCCTTGATCTTTTTGGAATACTCAGGTAGATGGTCTCCTAAACCTACTAGCCCTAAGGCTATGGTTTAGCTAGAACCACTACATAGAGGACCCAAAATGGGGTTTCCATTGGTCCATGGCTTATTGGTGATGATTGGTACCTCAACTCTACCAAAATACCCATCTTGGCCTTTTACCCCTAAAACACCCCCAAATTACTAAAATACCCCTCCATGGCTCAAAATTCCAAAAATTTCCAGAAAATATCAATAAATCCTAAATATTCCCAATTTCATTTCTTTCAACTACCACATGACCCAATTTGGCCATTTTGACCATCTTTAACCAAAACCCCCAAATTGCCCTTTAAAGACCCAAATTTCCCCAAATCCAATTCAAATGTCCATCAATTTGACCTCAATTGACTTCAATTCCAATCATAAACTCAAATTCACTTTTTCTATGATCAAATTAAACTAAATCTAAGCTTTATTGGTCCATCATTTGAACCCAATTTTGATTTGGATCAAAACCCCAATTTTGACCATATGACCTAATCTCACCAAATTGAATCCATAGCCTAGTCAATTGGCCTCAATTAACGCTGAAAAATCTTTATAACATTCCTATACATCAAAATAAACCATCAATTGGTGTTTTTGAAGCCTCATATCCATTTGATTTTGGCCTAAATCCAAAATTCCCAAATTTAGACCCAAATTGGCTAAGTCCCCAAATTTCACCTAATTGATTGCCTTAACCTCCAAATTGGCATCCAATTCATGTTGAAAGCTCTTCATGATGTCCTTATTGACCATTCACAACAATCAATTTGGACTTAGCCCAAGGATAACCCAAGCTAGACCTAAGCCTAGCCCAACATGACCAAATTGATTAAAGTTAAAAATTCCCTCAAATTGACCCTTCAATTGAACTCAAAACCACTTCCATCCTTCACCAAAGTTGTTCCTTATGATCATATACACCAAATGCAACAATTATTTAGGCCAATTGACATGGCTAATCTTGCCCAAACCCAAGTTTTGGTCATTTGCACCCACTTGGACCCATGCACTAAATGTGGCCTAACCACCCTAAAGCCACCAAATTAACTCCACCACAGCCATTAGTTGAACTTAGTGACCAGACCATACACCATGAAACCACCTAAATCAAGCCATAGACTAAAGGTCCCCCAAATTAAGTGATATTATTTAAAAAAATGCATGTGCTTAAGATAGCTTTGCCAAATCAAAGCACATTTGCATTAAATTGTTGTGATGGATTCCTCTGGGTTTCCTAAGCTCCTAGCCACCTCCCCCTGGCCGGCCGGCCAGCTTAGTGGCTGGAAAAGCCCAAAATTGAGAGCCACTCCCATGGCACCTCACCCAAATCAAAGCTAAAGGTAAGCTCATCCAAATCAAACTATGGAGCTCCTCTGCCCTCCACCTAAGCACCATAATGCACCCAAAATTATGCCCTGAGAGCCCCCCATGGCCATTTTTATAAAAACTTACCTCCCACGGCCATGGGAGGTGTGCTGAAATTTTCTTATAGAGGCCTCTCCAAACTTCACACAGAGCTTCCCTAAGATCCCCTCAGTGCATTCCAACTATTTTCCCTCACCCATTCCCATTGCTAGAGCTCAATTTTGAGCTTGAAACCTTGCCAAAAACTAGGACAGAACCCAATACACCTCCACAGTCCATCAAATACAAATTAACTTCACCCACACCTTCACAACAGTGAAAGAAGCTAAAGCCCCATCAAATACCCCTTCCAGAGAGCCTCGACAATAGCTCTAGACTAACACCTGAAATCAAGCTTGGTCGAATTCATATCTAGGCCTTACACCAAGACCAGGGACCTAATCCCTAGCCTCCTTGGACCCCAACAAACGTGTCGAGCACCTCTGATTGAAGACTCCCTTCTCAGAGCAAAGGTATAAAACTTCTCCTCCTCCCGAGCTCATTTTGATTCGACATTTACTTAGGCTTGAATTCATGGTACATTAACCGTATGGATGTGTTTGTCTCACTTCGACGAGTCTATAGGATCAAACCCAAAGTGATTTGGTTGAGTCTAGACTGAGATCTTAGGGTTTTAGTGTGGACGGGCACGCGATCATTCTATCGGGGATGATGACGGGAAGCCGTTTGATCAAGCGTGTATTAAATGGACAGGGGAGATCGAGCCGGACAATGCTTCAAGACATAAACTGCGGGCCAAGTCAGCAAGCTACGTGGACAGCGGCGTCCAACCAGAGCGCGCCACGCATGTCTTCGGAGCCCTCGTAGGTTGAGGTGGCACGCGCGGTTTAAATAGATAAATAGGGCTTTTCTTATTTATTTAAATACCCTTACCTTAAAAAATTCATAACTTTGTGTAGAAAACTCACAAAAATAAAATAAAAATACTTTCTTGCTCAGTGAACAGAGGAGAATAATGTGGAATAAATTTCAGGACTATGTTATACATATTTTATTTTTAATTAATTAAACACTGTATTGAATCATTTGATTCTCCATGCATATTGGCACATCACCATGGCTTGAAATTTTGGCATGTTGTAGCCTCTGTCAAGGAAAATATTCATTGATTTTTCCAAACTCAGAGGAGGTTCCTATACAGAGATCCATATTTTTCAAGTTATTCCACATTATTTCTTTAAAATAGTCATGGAAATTAGCATATTGCTTAGAAAATCCTATGAAAATTTTGGAAGGTCCATCATGACCAGAGAAGCTTTTGAAAATAATTTCATGGGTCAAGTCATTTAAAATATCCTTAAATTTTACAAACACTAAATCACTAAAATAATTCATTTTGGAAAATATAAATATTTAAATGACTTGATTTTTGATCTCCAATATGGTTTATGATCCAGAGAACACATCATAAGAATTTCAAAATATTTTGAGTTCATTTGACAACTTAAGTTGATTTTTAAAGATAAATACACTTTTAACACTTAAATGATTTTTAAAAATCAAAACATAATTAAAAAAATTATGAAACTTAATTTTTTGAGTTCTTTGTCATCAGGGGTATTTTCTAAAAATAAAAACTTGATTTTTAACCTATTTTAAATATTTAAATAATTAAAAATTCATAAAAATTAAAAAAATAATAAAACTCATAGAAATGTTCTAAATTACTTCCTAATCACTTAGGGGCAATTAAAATATTTTTCCTAATTTCAAAGTTTAAAAATAATCTTTAAAGGCTAAAAATGAGTTTTTCACTAAATTAATTCCAATAAATCAAAAGAAAAATAAAAAAAATAAAAAATTCACTCCTTTGGGTTCTCTAACCTTAGGGAGATTTTTCAAAAATACAAAACTTAATTTTCACCATTTAAAATATTTTATTTTTATTAAATAACCTTGAATTTAAAATATTTCTAATAAATCACAAAGAATTCAAAATATCATAAAATTTTCGCCAAAGGCTTTCTTGGTCTAGGTGTACCTCCAGTAAAAATTTCAAGGGATTATAATTTACCTTGGTCAAGTTAAAAATTTTCATTAAAAAAACCTATTTTTGCATGAAAATAATTACATAAATTAAATTAAGTTTTGAAAAATCATATTTTCCCCTCTGATGTCTCAATTGAACCATGAAGGAGGTAAGTCATTTGAATTGAATTTGACAAATTACGAAGTGTTAGAGCCTTAGGGGCAAATGTGTAATTTTGGAAATTTAGCCTTAATTAACATTTAGTATTAAGTCAAGGAGGGGAATGGGTAAACTCTGATTCTAATCAATTTAATTGATGCTTGAAACACAAGGGGATAAATGGTACAAACCAATCTCACTTTTTTAATTAAGGTTAATAAATTTCTAAATTATTAAAATTTGGAAGTTTATTAAAATTAAATGAACTTGGACTTAGGGGTATGACTTTTGAAGTCAATAATTAATCAATTTAATACCCTTATTTAAATTTTCAAATAAAACCCAAATCATGAATCATGACCACTTAAGCTTAACCCTTTTCAAAACTAGTTAAGACACTCACCTAGGTCTTAAGGGCTTACTAATGACTTAAGCTGAATAGAAAAATTAATTAAACAAGGATTAGAGAAATAAACATAATTAAATCAAACATCATTGAAACACCACTAAGCCCAATTAGGATTAAAAATTTGGATAAGTGTTCAAATTACACTAACTTGCCTCTTTAATGGTCTTCACCCACATAATTTTAAAATTAAATGATAAGTGATAATTACCCTTTCTTAGGGATAATTGAGACATCAGTACTCACTCAGTAATAAGGGTATTTACAGGATGAATTATTAAGTAACATGATAAGTTTAAATGGACTCGAGGCTTTTCACCAGTTGGTGAGAGGGAGGCATGGACTTGTTTCCTCCTCCTGACTTGTTGGGTACCTCAGAGGTCTATTAAACTTAATATACTTTGCTCGATGAAATCATCCTTAATTAAACTTCTAAGGACCCGCAAAGATATGACATAGGGATAGGAAAATTACCAAAATTTTACCTTTCCTGCTCTTCATAAACTGCTTTAATATGCATTTCAAGTTTCAGGTGGTGGAATGAGAAGACTCATAAGGTACATTTTTACAGTTTTCAGCGTCCTATTTCTTGTACTTTCATACTGTACTTTTATAACTGCAAGTTTGCATGCTAAACAACGATGTCACCCTGCATGAAAACTGAAACCATCAGGATAGCCACATAACTATAACCAAAACCAAAATTAAAATCAACCAAGATAAATTTCACCGCCACAACATTCAAAATATAAAACAACTCAATATTTAATCACAAACATCACACAAAAC
>NEWO01000006.1:2968141-3004457 GCA_003013225.1 Phalaenopsis aphrodite
GAGGGAACCGTAGGATCCTAACTGGTGTTGCTCTAATCAACTTTAATATGCCCTCATAAAATTTAAAGAACTTCAACCATAGGGCCAACTGATTTGACGTTATAACTTGACACACTAGATAAGTCAAACTTGTCATGGCAAGGAGCTTGGAGCTAACATGGTGGGCTGCACGACCATCTTCAACAGTAAAACTTATCTTCCCCAGCTAAACCAATCATCCTTAGACTTAAACAACAAAGCCATAGGACTTCGAGGTTGCTTTTTTATGCAACATAAATCCTCACCTTATCTTTAGGCCTTTGCATAGCCCTGCTATACATTATAAGCCCTAACTCGTCGTAGGATTTTGAGGTTGTCGTTTATCACGACCTAATTCCTCACATCTTTCAGGCTATTTGTGTGATCATTTCACACGAATGTAAGCCCTAACTAATAAAATTGGCAGGATGAAACACCTAAATATTTCTCCTCAAAACTGAAGCCAAACATTAGGATAGCTTGGGAAGTCATCGAGGTTCTCCTCTGGATCCATGACATCCCCTAGTTCCTCCTCCTTTGGATTCTACAATAAAATGTTCCAAATTTGAACCAATCCCCATTCACACCTCTACGTCTGATTTCGTTGAAGAGTCCTACCTCTTGAAATTCCTTGAAGATAGTATTTCTTGATTTTTATCGAGAGTTTTCTTAGGTGGCTTTGGTCATTTAAGATGTAATTAACTATAAGGGCTTGCACTTATAGGAAGCATGTCCAAACCCAGCTTAATATAAACCCTATTTAATCCTTTATATTAAATAAGGGAACTTGTCGGCAAATACAAAGGTTTCGCAGACCAAATGGATGTCATAATGTCCTTAGTTTATTTGATCGAGCCTCAGCCTCAAGTCTTGTGTTTATCCTTCGGGATAGATACAGGATTTGAGGTACAGTGCTCTTTCATTTTAAACTATGGAAAATATGGGGTCAGTTTGATTTCACACTTCAACGTCCTTCCAAAGCGGGCAACGAGATTTCAGTTCCGATGATCGACAGCTTCTTACGGGCAACTCCCCTCCAACCCGAAATAATGCCGACATCCCAGTGTTGCGCACTGGAGAATTTCATTTGTAATATCTATTCATTTGGTAGTTTGTCATTAAGAGGGGACCCAGCTAGAAGTGGGTGTGCAGTGAGGAAGTCTGCTAAAATCTGTCTCTTGATAGCACAAAGGGGAACAAAAGTTATATCAAACTGCAATAAAATTATTGACCATCTTGTTAGACGTACAGAGACTGTTGGTCGAGTCATCAAATATTGCAACATATTAACTTTTGAGATTAGGGTAATCTTATGATAAAGCATGTAATGTCTAAGCTTTTGGGCAGTGAAAATTAAAGCTAGACAATGCTTCTCAATAGGTGGATACCTTATCTCTGTTAGTATTAGGTGGCGACTCAATTAGTAGAGTGCATTTTCCTTACCCTCATCATTGACTTGGACTAAGAGGGCTCCGAGAGAGTCTTCTAAGGTCGTGGTATAAAGTATCAAAGGTTTCAATGGTATAGGGGCTACCAAAATAAGAGGTTTCATTAAATATTATTTAGCGTCCTCAAATGCCCGCTGACATTTCTCTTCCTAAGTGAATTTGGCTCCCTTTTTAATTAATGTCGAGAAGGGATGACTCCTACCTGAGAGATTAGAAAAAAAGCGTCTCAGATATGCCAACTTTCCTTGGAAGGAATGTAGTTGTTTTAAGGTTTTGGATGGAGGCAGTTCCAAGATAGCTTTAATTTTATCTGGGTTGATCTCGATTCCCCGATGATGGACAACGAAACCTAGAAACATCCCAGAGGTAACATCAAAAGCGCACTTTAAGGGATTCATTTTATGGTCATATCATCGTAACCATTCGAACACGATCCTCAAATCATATAAATGGTCTATTTTTCATTTACTTTTGATGACCAGATCATCCACATAGCATTTCACTTGGTTGTGAATGAAATTATCAAAAATCTTCATCATTGCACATTGATATGTCACTCCAGTGTTCTTCAAACCAAATGACATCATTGTGTAGCAAAAAATTCTGATAGGTGTTCTGAAGGCTCTAAGTGCTGCATCCTCGAGAGCCATCTTGATTTGGTTGTATCCCGATGATCCGTCCATGAAGAAGAAGATCTCATGTGTCGAAGCAATGTCCACCAACATTGCTGGTATCGGTAATGAGAATTTGTCTTTTGGATACGCTTTATTCAAATCTCTGAAGTCGACTCAAACAATATTTGTCCATTTTTCTTTTTGACTGAAACAATGTTAGCTAACCATGTGGGGTATTGTTCTTCTTTTAAAAAGTTAGCTTCTATTAATTTCTTCACCTCGGCGATGACTTGCTGCTCTATTTAGAGACGCATTCTTCCAGAAGCTTGTTTCACTGAAGTTATATCTTTGTCTACCCGAGTTTATGAACTGCAACCTCTCCTGACAGTCCTAGAATTTCATTATAACTCCATGCAAAGAAATCTTTAATCACTATTAACAGTTTGATCAATTCTAAAGATTCTTCATTGTTGAGTAGAGAACTTATAAATGTCGGTCATGGTCGTTCTTCAGTCCCGAGGTTAATTTCCTTCAACTCATCAACAGTTGATTTAATTTCCTCCTTAAATTCTTGTAGAGCATCTTCTATCAGCTGATCAGTAGAGCCATCCTCCACATCGAGGCAATCCTCTCTTGATTCACTAGTAAAAACCACGTAAAATTATGAATCATCGACTGGTCCAACTGTACCAAATCTGAAACCCTCTTTCGAGTTGGGAGTTTGACTTTTAAATATCCCATAATTTTTCAAAAAGTTGTAGTTTATCTTTTGGCATTTGTTTTGGTAAATGTCCCAATTAAATTGACTTTTGTACACAAGGTGAAAAGCAACCAAAAGGTAATTCCATTAATTCATTAAGATCATCATCAAAATTTACATGATTTTCATGATTAGTGAAGGTAGAAGCACGATAAAACTTGATCAGCTTTGAACCAATGCTACAGACTTCCTTAACCTCTAATCTCTCGACCTTTTGAGGGAGAATCTGAGTAAGGGTCTTGGCGTTCACATAGTAGTTTATTCGATCATACATTGTCACATATTCACTTTGCTCCGTATCTTGTAAGGATATCTTGTACTGAGGTTTCCTCTATTTTGTCATCATTATTTCATCTTTAGAACTATCTTCATCACCAATATTGATGCATGTCCTAGTCCATTCAACAAATAAATTGGTTCTTCCTTGTCAATGTCACCGGTCTCGACCTCGGGTGCGTGAATTAAAAGAACCCCAACCAATTTGCTGCAAAAGAGTGGTGGGAATCGCAAAAGCTGAGTTGAATGGATTCCTCTTTGCAATTCTTCTGAATCTTCACTTTTATTTGTCATAATTTCACGAGATAAGACAATTTTCTTTGGAGGCGCGTAGTAGGACATTTTCATGAATACCAACTTCATGAACTGAAAATGGTCGTAGATCTCCCTTGAAGCAATGTTCTTGCCCATCTTTTTAGTACTTAATGCACTGGTGTACAGATGATGGAACCATGTTGTGTTTGTGAATCCATGGTCAACCAAGTAAAGCATTAAAAGAGGTCTGGGTGTGAATGATATAGAACTTAGCGGTTGTTACTAGTTCTCCAACCTTCATAAGTAATGTAATTGATCCAAGGGCTCTCTCTCCCTTTTGGTTGAATCCTCTTAACTTCATTTTATCGGCCATAAGTTCCTGGGTTTCAATGTCTAAATAGGCCAATGTCCGTAGACTCATCAAGTTGAGTGATGTTCCAGGATCTACTAAAACCTTAGACAACACAAATCTGTCGATGTTAATGAAGATGTAAAGTGGACGATTGTGGTTGGCGGTACCGAGCAGCAAGTCTTCATCTGTGAAGGTTACCCCCAGACGGTTCTTTCAATGAAAAAACTTCATCTGAAGATGTGCTGGCCAACTGAGCTAAACAAATCTCTGGGTCAAGCAAGGTTGTAACGAGAGACTCTTTCATTTCCTTTCACAAGATCAGAGCATCGTATATGCTTAATCTGGTCGGAAACTTCCTAAGATGAGATAGCACGTTGTAATCCACTTTATATGATCCTCCCATTTTCTCTTGATTATGTAGTTCTCCTACTGGCAGAGGTGGAGGTAGCTCTTCTCAAGTTTTTATTTTCTTTCCTTTATCTATTAGAGCTATTCTTGAGGGTAATACTTTCCCACTCCTCAAGTTTACTTCTGTAATTTTTTTTTCTTAAGATATCATTGTTGAATCTTCTGTTGTTTCTTCTTTGTTAAAAAGATCTAAGTTGATGGCAAGCGGTGCACCGTGGTGCTCGAGGATTGGTTCCTCACTCCTAGTGCTGTCGTAAGCAGTATTGTCGATGTCTTCTTTGGTCTTGTTAGTGAGTTTGTTGGACTCAAGTATGATTTAAGGATTGTTTTTGGGATCGAGATTAAAGTTAGATTGATCATAATAGATTACGTCATTACTAGAAACAGTTAAAATGTAGCTGAAATCATAAAAAGATAATTGTACAAACTCAAGGGTTCGAGGGTTTTCTTCCTCGAATCCGAGAAAACTAATATAGTAGAGGAAGCCCCTATCCTACCCCCCCCATGCAATCAATCTTTGTAGTAGTGTTCTTCTTCTTCTTTGTCTTTGATGATGACGATTCTGCTGGTGAAATCTTCATCTCGAGTTTGGCAAGCTAAAAACTCTGAATGGAGGCTTTTTTTGAAGCGCTTTAAATCTGGTTTAATATTTTCTTAAGCTTGTTCCAAACTATACTCCATTCGTCTTTTCTAGTATACGGGTCAATTGGAGAGATTGGCTCAGCCAAAATCATATTTATCAAACATTTCTTAGGTTCTTTTAAATATTTTCTTGGGATCATTATATTCCCTTTTTTAAGTTTCCTCTTGAGCCAATCTTTAAAGACGAAATATTCTTCTATAGTGTAACCTAGTAATGTATGATACAGGCAATAATTTTGCTAATCTTTCTTGTCGACCTCTTCGGGTTTCTTTGAATCTGGTAGTCTAAACTCAGGCTTCTTCATCAGACTTTTGAACATCTTGGATATCACTTCATCTTTAAAGGAATATACCACTTTTCTACGTTCCGCAATTGTCATTTTCTTATTCTCTGTCTGATATGATCTTCCCTGAGGCGATTGCTGGCTAGACTAGCCATACTGTTGAGTTTGTTGTTGAGTGTGCTGTGATAACGATTGACGAGGATTTTTTACATGTATCTTTATTGGTTTTTTTGCTTTATCGACAGTAACCACTGTTCCAGACTTTTTTTCAAATACTTTAGTTGCTTTGGATTTCTCATGAGAATCCATATGTTTAATTTTTTCTTGAAGACTGTTGGCTTTGTTGAGTAGTTTCTTGAAGGATTTAATGCTGAGTCCCTTAAGCATGAAAGCTACTGGCCCATGGATACTTTTGAGTAAAATCTCAATTGCGTCATGTTCCTGTAGCTGTGATTCACATTTCATACTAAGGTTTCTCCAACTGGAAATACAGTTCATTAAAGTCTAGTTGGGATTTTACTTTTTCATCATGAAATCTCCAATAGAAACATGATGTTGCGCTCCAGTAAATCTCTTCACGAACAACTGTTCTAATTCGGCATATGCCTTAACTGATCCGTTGGGTAAATCGACATACCAATCGAAAGCAGTCCCTGACAGGCTGCTGACAAACTATTGAAAGCATAAAGCTTCGTTACCTCTTGTGTTGCCACAACTGGCTCGAAAATGTGCTATGTGCTGTCTGGGATTTCTAGTCCCATCAAATATATTAAAGTTTGGGGAAAAAACCCTTATGGAAGGGTACAACATCAAATTCTTCCAGGTAAGGTCTACCCTTTAAAACTAATGCACCACCCTTAGATTAGGTTAAGGCCTCCCAAACTTGCTCGACCATTTTCTTAAATTCCTTCTTGCCATGGCACTCAATAAAAAATCATTATTTTGTTGCTCATCTCTGTTTGCTGAAGAAACATCCCTTCTTTCATAATTGATATGTATAATCTCTCATTGGTTGACTTCTAGAGTGGCTAACTGTGGTACTTGAGATTGACCTTGAACTGTGGTCATGGCGGCGGCCATCGCTTCGTTTCTCTAGTTTGTTGACTTGCTCATCCCTTTGGAAGACAGCCCTACCCAGCTCATCTATGGCGTTATATTAAATGAGAGGCTGAGCAATGCGCATAGATGCAACGACCATGGTCTCGATCGCATGGATATCCATGAAATCTTCTTTGAGGTGATCGTTAAAGTCAAAATCTTCATCATCATCAATGGAAACTCCATGTTTCCGAGCCAACTCAGAAATCTCAACCTTGAGATTTTCCACCTTTTCTTTGATTATTGATTCTTGGATTATCTTAAGATCTGGAGGACCCTACTGGACCTCCCCCACTTGTTCCTCTATCTCACTGGACTATATCGGTACAGTGACCTTGGGTATCCATACCTATTTCTTTGACGGTGATGTCTTGAGATAGAGTGTCTCGGTAAGAACATCGGTATGTTGAAGAAAAGAATGCTCCCCAAGGTGCAGACTAGATACAGTACTGGGCAATCTATTCATCTTTGCCTTTGGAACTTTAGGAACATCCTTGTAGTGGGTGATCGGTAGAATTCTTAGACCCAGATGTGACTTAACTGGTCGACGACCTGCAGTCCTAGTAACGGTAGAATCAGTGGTGACAATAGCGGTATCAACTCTGCTTCCTAAGCGGAACCAGACATGAATGCGAGTAGGTAGATTTTCAGTTGACTTTCTATATCATTTGGTAGATTTAACATCCTTTAAGATTTCTTTCTTCATGCAAGGGGATACTTCCTGTCTCACTCATTTAAGTAGTTCACTAACTGAGCAGCCTTCTTTGGTAGCTAGCCTCTTGAAAACTAAACCAGCTCGGGTAATAAGAGTAGACTTCTTTCTCTCCACACTATGTCCATGAAGTGACCGTAATGTAGCAAAAATCTTATGGATACTCTCGTACCCATTGGTATCCATTAAAGGGTGAAATCTACTTCCTCGTAGAAGTGGATATGTCTCCGCTAATCCTGACTCTTCCTGGTGATGATCTTCATCAACAGGTACTTCTTTAGGAGTCTGGGCTTTAGTAGCCCTCTGAACCTTCCTGTTGCGGTTTCCCATTTCAGTTCGGGTTAACGGGGTAGTCCTCAAACTTGATATGATTTCAAACACTGATGGCAGGACAGCAGAACCATCAGTCGGGCCGTCAAAGATCATAACTTCTTTCCCTTTAACAATTTGATTTAATTTGCAAATCAATAAATTTGATTAGTATAAGGAAATTTTAAAGCACGCGCAACATGACACAATTTGATTTAATTTGCAAATCAATAAATCAAACTCAAAAATGAGATGTGAAGTGTTTAGGACCCAGTGCCGGACCAACTTAACGATGCACAGTGCCCAGGTCGAATTCATCCACCAACACACCTATTGGGGATCCAACCCCACATGAAGATTAAAGAGTCCTTAATGGTCCCTTGAACCTCTCTATTCAAAGGTGGTTGAACGGACGGTCCAGAAGTCTGAAGGAGTTGACTTTGCTAACCCAAGAAAGAAATAGGTGGAGCATGCCAATGGAAGAACGGTAATCTGGTCCATAAGGTTCATGGACACATTACCGATGTATGAAGATAATATTTCTTGATTTAAATGGAGAGAAAAGCATATCCCCAGAGGAGTGAACAGAAGCTGTCGACACAATTTTTGGTTGTAGAAGTTGTATGTTGGAAGCTGTCGGCCGCCAGAATCGAAATCCCGTCGCTCACTTTGGAAGGACGTTTAATTTACATATGTATATATAGTTTAGAAAAATATGAAATCAAACTGACCCCATTTTTTTCATAGTTTAAATGAAAGAGCACTATACCTCAAACCCTGTAGCTGTCCCGGAAACACAAGACTTGAGGATGAGGCTTGATCAAATAAACTAAGAAATATATGACATATGTTTGGTCTGCAAAATCATTTTATTTTCCGAAAAGTTCCCCTATTTAACTTGAAGAATTAAATAGGGTTTATTTTATGTTGGGTTCAGAAAAGCTTCCTATAAGGGCAAGCCCCTATAGTTAATTACATCTTAGATAACCGAAGTCACCTAAGAAAACTCTCGATAAAAATTAGGGAATATTATCTTCAAAGAGCTCAAAGGGTAGGACATTTCAATGAAATTGGACAAAGAGGTGTGAAGTGGGAATGACTCAAATTTGGAACATTTTATTGTAGAATCTAAAGTAGGAAGAATTAGGGGATGTCATAGATCCTGAGGGGAACCTCGGTGACTTCCCAAGCTATCCTATGATTTAGCTTCAATTTAGACGAGAAAAATTTAAGTGTTTCATTTTGCAGATTTTTTTAATTTTAGGGCTTAAATTTGTGTGAAACAATCACGCAAATAGCTTAGAAGATGTGAGGATTTAGGTCGTAACGAACGACAACCTCAGAATCCTAAGATGAGTTAGGGCTTAGGTCATACAACAAAGCTGTATAATGGCCTAAAGATGAGGTGAGGTTTTATGTTGCATAAGCAAACTACCTTGAAGTCCTATGTCTTGGTTGTTTAATTCTAAGGAATAAAGGGTTTAGCTAATGAAGACAAGTTTTGCTCTTGAAGATGGTCGTGCTGCCCACCATGCGAGCTCCAAGCTCCTCGTTGTAGCGAGTTTGAGTTTTCTAATGTGTCAATTTATGATGTCAAATCAGATGTCCCTAGGATTAAAGTTCTTTAAATGTTATGGGGGCATATTAAAGTTGATTAGAGCGACACCGGTTAGGATCCTTCAGTTCCCTCGTTCTGGTAACACTATTTTCTATGAATTTACTAAACTCAACTTAATCTGTTCCATACTTTCATTTTGACAGATGGAAGCCTCGTTTGCAACCGTAGGTTACCTTCTCTGAGAGTTTCCCTATCATCCAATAGAGACGTCTTAATTTAGTTGCAATTTTTGTTTTGTGATGTTTGTTATTAAATTTTGAGTTTTCTAATATTTTAAATTTTGTAGCGGAGAATTTTATCTTGATTGACTTAGTTTTGGTTGACAACTATCCTAGCAGTTTTGGTTTTCATGCAGGGTGACATCATTGTTTAACATACAGGTTTGTGTTTTTTTTTTTCATACATGCTGGTGAGTAAGTATAGTGATATATTGAAAAGTAAAGTATGGGAAACTAAAAATACATATAAAACAAATTACAATAAAAGCATACCTGGATGGTCTTCCCGTCATCTTCAACTGAAACTCAAAATGCATGTGAGAGCATTTATATATTAAAAGCATTCTATGTAGAGCAGGAAGATAAGGTTTCGGTGCTCTACCAAATCCTAAATCATATCTTGGTGAGACCCTATTAATTCATTTGAGGATGATTTCATCAAGCAAAAGATACTAAGTTTAGTAGACCTCTGAGCTATCCAAAATGTCTGGAGGAAGAAGCAGGTTCATGCTTCCCTCTCACCGCTTGGTGAAAAGTTTCTAGCTCATTTAAACTTATTAAGTTGCTTACTAATTCATCCTGTAAATACCTCTAATATGCAGTGAACAACGATGTTTCAATTATCCCTAAGAATAGGGTAATTATGATTTGTCATTTAATCTGAGAATTATTTGGGTGAAAACCCTTAAAAGGGGCAAGTTAATGTTATTAAGACACTTAGCCAATTTAGTTTTAACTTGGGCTTGTAGTGTTTTAAAGGTGTTCAATTTATAGTTACATTCACTTTCCTAATCCTCATTTAACCAAATTTGATTTAGCCTAGGTCACTACTTAGCCCTTAAGACCTTGGTGGATGCATTAGTAATTTTTAAAAGAAATTGAATTTTAAGTAATAATAATTCATCATCAAAATGTTTGAATGTCATTTGAACACTAAATAGGGGTACTAAATTAGTGAGTTATTAACATCCAAAACCATACTCCTAGGTCTAGGATCATTTAATTTAATAGACCTCCAAATTATAATGATTTAGGAAATTTTGGAAAATGCAAATTTATCCTTTAATTATGAAAAGTGAAATTGGTTTTTACCAATCCTTATGTTTCAATCGTCTGAACATGTTAATTAAGTTCAAGGATTATCCATTTTCCCTTCTTGATTTAAGCCTAAATATTAATTAAGACTAAATTTCCAATATTATATCTTTGTCGCTAAGGCTCTATCACTTCATAAATCATCAAATTTAATTCAAATGAGTTTGAAATTTTTATCCTACTTCACTCATGGGTCAATTAAGACACGGAGGAGACAATTTGATTTTTTTTCAAAATTTAATTTAATTTATATAATCATTAACATGCAAAAATAAGTTTTTTCAAAGAAAATCCAATAACTTGACCAAGGTAGAGCCTAACCACTTGAAATTTTTGCTGGAGGTAGACTTAGATCAAAGAACCACTAAGACCAAATTTCATGATTTTTTGAGTTTTATCTCAATTATCAGAATTATTTTAAGCTCTGGATTATTAATTAATTATATAATATTTTAAATATGGAAATTTAAGTCTTACATTTATATTAAATCACTCTAAGGTCAAAGAACCTAGAGAAATAAATTTCATATTTTTTATGATTTTTCTTTGAATTATTAGAATTATGGTAGTGGAAATTAAGCAAAATCCTTTTTTAGCCTTTAAAAAAAATTATTTTAAGCTTTAAAATTCAATATCTTCACTTATAAAACTAGGAAAAAAATTTCAATTGCTCTTAAGTGCTTAGGAAACAATTTAGAACATATTAATGAATTTTATTAATTTTATGAATTTCATTATTTTTAATTATTTAAATATTTAAAATTTGCTTAAAAATGAAATTTTTACTTCAATTACAATTATATTTTTAGAAAATTTCTCTGATCACAGAGAGCTCCCGATACCAATTTCATAAAATTTTGAGTTGTATTTTAATTATTATGATTATTTTAAGTGTTGAAAGTGCCCTTTAACTTAGAAAATCAAATTAGGTTATCAAATGAACTCCAAATGTTTTGAAATTTTTATGGGGAGTCCTTTGGACATTAAATTACAGTGGAGAATTAAACGAAAGTCATTTAGATTTTTATTTTTCCCAAATTAATTTTCTTTGTATTTTTTCGATTTATGAAAATTAGGTGTGTTCTTAATGACTTAGCTCATGACAAATTTTTCTTAGGGTTCTCTGGTCATAGTGAACCTACCAAAATTTTCTTGGATTTTTCTAAGCAATATGATAATTATTATAATTAATTTTCCAATTCAGATGCATTAATTTGAAAAATATAGATCTTTGTCTAGAGGTCTTCTCTGACTTCGGAACAATCAGAGAATATCTCTCATGACTGAGGCAACAATATGAAAAAATATCAAGCCATGACGAAATACTTGAATGCATCGAGAATCAAAATACTTAGAACAGTATTTAATTAAGTGAAATAAAAATATAAATCAAATAAACTCCAAATCATTTCCATTGTTCTCCTCTGTTCATTGAGCACTAGGATATTTTCATTTTATTTTTGTAATTTTTCTATGCAAAGATATGATTTTTCAAAGTTATGGCATTTAAATAAATAAAAAATCCCTATTTTTCTATATAAGTGACACGACGCCGTGTCAACCTACGGCGGCTCCGAAGCACCACACTGCGCCCTCTGGTTTGGTGCTGCCATCCACCTTGGCGCTGACTCGGCCCGCGGTTAATGTATGAAGGTGTTATCCAGCTCGATCTCGTCCGTCCATCCGGAACATGCTCGATCGAACAAATCTCCATCATCATCGCCGATAGCCAAAACTCGTGAACGTTAACCATAAAACCTTAAGATCCCACTCATTTCTTAATCAAAATTGTTCGGGTTTGATCATATAGACTCATCTAAGTGAGAGAAACATATTCATACGGTAAACATGTTATTAAATTGAATCAATGCAAGTGTAGATTCAAAAAAACTCAGGACTGTGGGGAGGTTTATACCTTTACTTTGAGAAGGGAAGCTTCAATCAGAGGTGCTCGACACGTTCGTGGAGGTCCAAGGAGGCTAGGGATGAAACCTCTTACTGTGGTGAAATGCCTAGACCCAAATTTGATCAAGACTGAATTTGGGTAATGATCAAAGTTTAGGGTAGAGACTCTCTATGAGTGGGTTTTTATAAAGCTGTCTTCTTTCACTGTGGTGAAGGTGTGGGCAAGTTTAATTGAGATTTGGTGCACTGTGGAGGTGTGGCCAAATTTGTCATATTTTCCAACCAGAATCAAGCTAAAACATTGAGCTCTGGCAATGGAAAATAGGTTAAGGAGGTGGTTGGTTTGCACTGAGGCGATCTCAAAGAGGCTATAGGAGCAATTAGGCAAGCTTTACTTGAGAAAATTTCAACATCTTTTTATCTAGGGTGAGTTAAAGGAGTCTATCTCAGTTTCTAAGACCTAAAAGTTGGTTGTAGAAGTATTGCCTTGATCAGTTTGGCATGGTTAGGTCAATTTTGGTGCATGAGTTCAATGTGGGTCTAAATGGCTAAAAGTTGGGTTTGAGTTACGCTAGCGATGACTTTCAACCAATTGATTGATCAAAATTGTGTAGATGATTGTTATAAAGATTTTTAGTGAAGGCTTGAAATGATTTTGAGATCAATTGGGGTTCAATTTGAAGGATTTTGGGATTTTGGTCATTTTGGGCATGTTGGGCTAGACTTGGTCTAGGTTGGGCTAAGGTTGGGATAAGTTCAAATTGATTGTTGAAAATGGTCTATAACAACATCATAAAGAGTTTTTAACAAAAATTGGGTATCAATTTTGGGATCAAGGCATTCAATTTTGTGGATTTTGGGGACATGGCCAATTTAGGGCAAATTTGTGGATTTTTGGACTTGGGCTAAAATTGAATGCAATTGAGGCTTTATAAAGGCCAATTGAAGGTCAAGTTTGATTTGTAGGATTGTTATGAAGATTTTATGATTCAAATTGGGGCAAATTGAGTAGGCTATGGGGTTCAATTTGGTTCGATCAAGTCATATGGCCAAAATTTGAGGTTTGACTTAGATCAAAATTAAGCACAAAGCATGGGTCAATTAGGCTTGGATTTAGTTTAGATTGGTCATATGAAAGGTGATTTTGATTTTAAGATTGAAATTAGCGGAAATTGGGACCAAATTGATGGACATCTGGAGTAAATTTAGGGAAATTGGGCCTTAAAAGGCAATTTGGGGGTTTTGGTCAAAATGGTCAAATTGGTCAAATTGTGTTCAATTGGAGGTTCCAAATTGGTTTTGGAGACATTTGAAGTGATTTAGGAGGTTTTGGGAAAATTTGGGGTGCCAAGTGTATTTTATAATTTTGGCAATTTTGGGGGTATTTTGGTAAATTTGGCATTTTTGGGAGATTTTGGGTAATTTGGGTGTCTTCAATTGGTTTGAAATGATTTTTGAACAAATTTAGGGTTACAAGGGCATTTAGGTAATTTTAGTGGATTTGGGGGCAAAAGGCCAAGTTGGAAATTTTTGTAGAATTGGGGTGCCAACCACTTTATATAGGCCATGGATCAATAAAATCCCCATTTGGGTCCTCTATGTACTGGCCTTAGCTAAACCCTTGCCTAGGGCTAGTGGGTTTAGGGGCCATCTACATGTGTCTCCCAAAAGATCAAGGAATCAAATTCAAGAAATTTTGGGTTTATAATTGTGAGTGATTGTGAGTGAGAGTGAGTGAAAGTGAGTCACTTAGCTCCAGGCCAGCACCCAGGGCCAACCCTAAGGTCAAATAGTCCTATGGAAACTCTCCTTGAGCTCTCCCATAATGACCCAACCTACTAAATGCTAGAGGTTAGGATTAATATGTGGAACTTTAAGTTAAACTAAGAAGAGGGTACAATTTCTAATGGCAAAGGTTCCTTTTTCTAGTTTTATAAGAATAGTTAACCGAAAAACCCTATGGCTAGACCCTAGGCTATTAAAGAGGAAAAACAAAACCTCAACCAAAAGTGAGGTAAACAAGACCTTTCTGTAAGGTCTACTTCTTGAGCAGAAGTAATATCCTGTTTGGGAAAGAGATAGACATCATTGACCCCGGCGAGTTCAGAGGATCCATGGAGATTACGCTACTAGTAGGTTCAGTGCTGGTTCTTAAAGGAAATGGAGTAGACATTGCTAAACATTTCATTCAAGGGGTATGACACCGTAGGGTGTCTCTAAATTTCTGAAGGATGGATGACAGCAAAATGTCATATGGTTTTCAACCATATCCGGAGTTGGAAGAACTACTATCGTACGAGCTATGAGAGGGTTGCACCTCTAAACACATGCAAAGGGAACTCTTGTCCTGGAGCGTGGTTTCGTAGGCAAGCTCAATCAGAAGCTCACCACACCACAGATGGACACTCAGAAGAAACCCTTTTGTACAACAATTTGACACAACAGATATAATGACATATGTACCAGATATCCTCAGCTTGCGATATGTACCCAACATGAGATGTTTTCCAGACGTACTTTGATACATTCAGCATATTGTATTATTTTGAGGGCATGGCTTGTACTTAATCTGTAATCCCTATTGGAGCAGACTAATGAAATCTTTTCCAGAAATTTTGTCTGTTTTCTCAATTGCCCATTTGTGCGATGGATAAAAGCCACAAAACTATATCTTGGTTCTGAACTACAATGAACAAAGAACAAAACAATAAAAACGTAATAATAAAGTTTAAATAAAACACTCTTTTGAAAATCAATCAACCAACAAAAAATTAAATTTTTGATAACATATTTTGAAAGTAATAAAAATAATAAGAAATAAAAATGAAAATAAATCTATTGAGTTGTTTCTCTCAATTTCGTGGGCTCTTACTCTTTGCTCGAGCAGCACGACCGTCCTTGTCTGCACTAAATCTCACAAAATTTCACATATCTTTCTCAAGAATGTCAACCTTTTCACATGACATATATCTATGGATTCAACACCACAAATTCTCTTCTAAATTTTAATTCTCATTTCAGAATCAGTCTCTAACTTCGGATTCCCTCCTTTCGAGGTTGGTCCCTAACTTTTGATCCTCTTTTTGAGATTTGATCATTAAATTTCAATTCCCATTTGTGAATCAGTCCCTAACTTTTGATTCCCTCATTTCGAGGTCGGTCTCAAACTTCTGATCCTCTTTTTGAGATTTGATCCTTAAATTTCAATTCTCATTTTGCAATCAGTCCCTAAATCCTGATTCCCTTCTCTCGAGGTCGGTCCCTAACTTCTGATTCTCTTTTTAAGATTGATCCTTAAATTTCAATCCTCCTTTCGGAATCAGTCCCTAACTTCTAATTTCCTCACTTTGAGGTCGGTCCCTAACATCCAATCCTATTTTTGTGATTGATCCTTAAATTTTAATTCTCATTTTTGAAATGAGTCCTTAACTTTTGATTTCCTTCAATGAGATCGGTCCCTAACTTTCGATCCTCCATTTGAGATTGATCCTTAAATTTCAATTCTCATTTTCGGAATCAGTCCCTAATTTCTAATTCCCTTCCCTTAAGGTCGGTCCCTAACTTCTGATTCCCTTATTGAGATTGATCTGTAAATTTCAATTCCCATTTTTGGAATCAGTCCCTAACTTTTGATTCCCTTCTTTCGAGATCGGTCCGTAATTTTTTATCCTCTTTTTAAGATTGATCCTTAAATTTCAATTCTAATTTTTGCAATCAGTCCCTAACTTTTGATTCCCTTTTTTTGAGATCATTCCCTAACTTCGGATCCTCTTTCTCAGAATGATCCTTAAATTTCAATTCTCATTTTCGGAATCAGTCCCTAACTTCTGATTCCCTTCTTTTGAGATTGGTCCCTAACTTTCGATCCTCTTATTGAGATTGATCTCAGTCCCTAAATTCTAATTCCCTTCTTTTGAGACCAGTTCCTAACTTCTGATTCGCTTCTTTCAAGGTCGATCCCTAACTTTCGATACACCTTTTAAGATTGATCCTTAAATTTTAATTCTCATTTTCAGAATCAGTCCCTAACTTCTCATTCCCTTCTTTCAAGTTCGGTCTCTAACATTCAATCCTCTTTTTGAGATTGATCCTTAAATTTCAATTCTCATTTTCAGAATCAGTCCCTAACTTCTGATTCCCTTCTTTTGAGATTGGTCCCGAACTTCTAATCCTCTTTTAGAGATTGATTCGTAAGTTTCAATTCTCATTTTCAGAATCAATCCCTAACTTCTAATCCTCTTTTGAGATGGATCCTTAAATTTTAAGTCTCATTTTCTGAATCAGTCCCTAACTTCTGATTCCCCTCTTTCGAGATCGATCCCTAACTTTTGATCCCCTTTTTGAAATTGATCCTTAAATTTCAATTCTCATTTTTGGAATCAATCCCTATCTTTTGATTCCTTTTTTTTTTTTTGAGATCGGTCTCTAACTTACAATCATCTTCTTTAGATTGATCCTTAAATTTCAATTCTCATTTTCGGTATGAGTCCCTAATTTCTAAATCCCTTCTTTTGAGATCAGTTTTAACTTCTGATTCTCTTTTTGAGATTGATCCTTAAATTTCAATTCTCATTTTTTGAATAAGTCCCTAACTTTTGATTCCCTTCTTTGAGATCGGTCCCTAACTTCTGATCCCATATTTAAGATTGATCCTTAAATTTCAATTCTAATTTTTAGAATCAGTCCCTAGCTTCTAATTCCATTCTTTGAGATCGGTCCCTAACTTTTGATCCTCTTTTTGAGATTGATCATTAAATTTCAATTCTCATTTTCAGATTCAGTTCCTAACTTCTGGTTCCCAACTTTGAGATCAGTCCCTAATTTTTGATCCTCTTTCTGACATTGATCCTTAAATTTCAATTCTCATTTTCAAAAATTTCTGATTCCCTTTTTTCAAGTTTGGTTCCTAACTTCTGATCCTCTTTTTGAGATTTATCCTTAAATTTTAACTCTGATTTTTGGAATCAGTCCCTAACTTGTGGTTCCCTTCTTTCGAGATCAGTCCCTAACTTCTGATCCTCTTTTTCAGATTGATCTTTAAATTTCAAATCTCATTTTCAAAATTAGTCCCTAACTTCTATTTCAATTTTTTTCAAGATCAGTCTGTAACTTCTGATTCCCTTCTTTTGAGGTCAGTCCCTAACTTCTAATTCCCCTTTTTCGAGGTCGGTCCCTAACTTTTGATCCTCTTTATTGAGATTGATCCTTAAAATTCAATTCTCATTTTCAGAATCAGTCCCTAACTTCTGATTCCCTTCTTTTGAGATCGGTCCCTAACTTCCAATCTGCTTTTTGACTTTGATCCTTAACTTTCAATTCTCATTTTTGGAATCAGTCCCTAAATTATGATTCCCTTCTTTCGAGATAGGTCGCTAACCTCCAAATCTTTTTTTGAGATTGATCCTTAAATTTCAATTCTCATTTTTGGAATCAGTCCCTAACTTCAAATTCCCTTCTTTTGAGATCGATCCCTAACTTCAAATCCTCTTTCTGAGATTGATCCTTATATTTCAATTCTCATTTTCGGAATCAGTCCCTAACTTATGATTCCCTTCTTTCGACATCGGTCCCTAACTTCCGATCCTGTTTTTGAGATTGATCCTTAAATTTCAATTCTCATTTTTNTCAGTCCCTAACTTATGATTCCCTTCTTTCGACATCGGTCCCTAACTTCCGATCCTGTTTTTGAGATTGATCCTTAAATTTCAATTCTCATTTTTAGAATCAGTCCCTAACTTCTTAGGGTTGACTTTGGGTGTTGGTCTGGAGCTGGTTCACTCACTTGCACCCACTTGCGCTCACTGTCACTCACGATCACCCATAATCACTCATAACCCTAAAACTCAAAATTGTTGACTTTGACCTTGGTCTTTTGGGAGACTCATGTAGAGGGTCCCCTAGACCAACTAGCACTAGGGTAGGGTTTAGCTAACACTAGTACATAGAGGACTCAAATGAGGATTTCATTGGTCTATAGCTCATACATGGTGGTTGGCACCCAAATTCCACCCAAAATACCCAATTTGGCCTTTTTCCCCTAAATCCACCCAAATTACCTATACATACCCAAATCTCAAATTTGGTCAAAATCTTAATTTCACCCAAAATAGTCAAATTTGTTCAAAAATCATTTCAAACCATTTCAAATTACCCAAATCACCTAAATCCACCCAAAAATTCCAAAATAGTCAAAATACCCCCAAATTTTCCAAAATTACAAAAATACATTTGGCATTCCAAATTTTCCCAAAACCTCCAAAATCACTTCAAGTGTCTCCAAAACCAATTTGGACCCTTCAATTGAACCCAAATTGGCCAATTGGACCATTTTGTCCAAAACCCCCAAATTGCCTTTAAAGGCCCAATTTCCCCAAATTCATCCAAAATGTCCATCAATTTAGCCCCAATTTCCCTCAATTTTAATTATAAAATTAAATTATCCTTTAATATGACTAATCCAAACTTAATCCAAGCCTAATTTTCACATGCTTTGAGCTCAATTTTGATCCGAAGCAAATCCCTCAATTTTGACCCCATGACCTAATCTCATCTAATTGAACCCCATAGACTACTCAATTTGCCCCAATGTGAGTCCAAACTCTTCATAAGACTCCTACACATCAAATTTGACCTTTTATTGGCCTTGGTGAAGCCTCAATTTCACTTAACTTTAACCTAAGTTCAAAATCCCCAAATTTTCACCAAATTGGCTATGTCTCCGAATTCGACCAAATTGAATGTCTTAATCCAAAAATTGGAACCAAATTTATGTTGAAAACTCTTCATTACATTCTTATAAACCGTTTTAAATAATCAATTTGTACTTAGCCCAACTTTAGCCCAACTTAGACCCAAGTATAGTCCAACATGCCCAATTTACTAAAATCCCAAAGTCCTTCAAATTGAGCTTCCAATTGGACTCAAAATCATTTCAAACCTTCAAAAAAAAATCTTCATTACAATCATCTACACAATGTTGATCAATCAATTGGGCTTAAAGTCTTGGCTAGCCTAACCCAAACTGAACTTTTATCCTTTTGAACCCAAATTGGACCCATGCACCAGAGTTGACTTAACCATCCTAAACTCACCAAATTAAGGTCCCACAGGCACTAAGCACACCTTATGGACCAGCCTAAACCCACCTAAACTAGCCAGAGTGAGCTACAGACAAATGTTCCCTTGATTTAAGGGATTTTACCCCATATTTGGCCTAAACTCAAATATCTCCTTCATCATTGCTTACCCTTGGGGGTTAACCATCATTAAGCAACCCCTGACCTCCTTGAGCCAAGAAGTCACTGATCCCTGGCCAGCCACCTCCTCACTCCCCGAAAATAGCTAGCCAAAGGGAGCCCCAAGTCGCTAAAACCAAAATTGAACCTCCCTGACTTGGCTCACTCCCATTGGTCATTGGAGCCTTTCTTCCCTCCACCTCAGCAAGCTTTAGCACCCAACTCCAAGCCCTGAGCTCCACCAGGTAGCCATGGCTTTAAATGTAGCTCTCCACAACAAAGGAAGAGAGTGCTTGGAACCCTAAGGAAAATCTGCCAAAATCTCACCAGAGCTTCTCCAAACCATCCCAAGTGCAATCCCCTTGCTCTCAACCATTGATAGCCACCCCTTTGAGCCAACTTTTCCACTGAAATTTTCCCCAAAACTAGGACATAAGCCTCCATAGCTCCATAGTACACAAAACTTTAATTAATTGTGCACACACCATCCCCACAATAAGAGAAGTTGATTCCTCATAAAAGCCCCCTCTGAAATAGCCCCTAGCATAGACTTTGAACCTGGAATCGAGCTTGGTCGAAATCATACGTACACCATTCATTAGGGCACCAGACTTCATCGGAAGTTTTGCTACAACTAAACCAAGCTACCACAACTATCTAATTGAGGTCTCCCCTCTCAGACAAAGGTATTGAACTCCAAACCTAAACCGAGCTTGTATCGACCCTCCATACGTATTTACTATATTTCATAGTGTATAAACCGTATAGTTGTGTTCATCTTAAGTAGATGAAGGTTTACAAACAAATCCCAAGCAATTTGGTTGAGTCTAAGTCGAGATCTTAACGGTTTAGTGTGAACGGCTCACAGGTTAGGTCACTT
The DNA here is from genome assembly GCA_003013225.1 of Phalaenopsis aphrodite. Lineage (NCBI taxonomy): Eukaryota > Viridiplantae > Streptophyta > Magnoliopsida > Asparagales > Orchidaceae > Phalaenopsis > Phalaenopsis aphrodite. Next base: position 2,988,269 of record NEWO01000006.1, read on the forward strand.
GGGGACCACAACGGAGAGTCGTTCGATTGCTCGAGTATTCAACAGACGGTGGAGACAAGTCGGACAGATTTGTCGTGCATAAAGCTCGGCCTACGTGAGAGCTGAGGGGGATGGCTGCATGAAATGGTGAAGCACAACGTGTTCTTTTGGAGTTGCCTAGGATCTAGTCAGCGCCGCGAGGATAAGTAGAAAAATAGGGATTTTAAAAATATTTTAAATGCCTAAACTTCAAAAATCCATAACTTTCTCTAGAAAAATCATAAAATAAAATAAAAATACACTCTTGCCAGTGAACAGAGGAGAATAATATGGACTAAAAATATAAATTATTTTCTCACTCACTGATTTTTAATTAATTAAATACCCTCTGTGGTATTTTAATTCTCCGTTGCTTAAAACATTTCACCATGGCTTGAAATTTTGAGGGTTTGTTCCTCATAATAGAGGCTATGTCTTCTGAATTTTCTAAGATCAGAGGGCATCTTTATGCTTCTAACCCTAATTTTCAAGCTAAGGTGACAATTTTAACTTATTTTATTTATACAAATCAAAACACCACTTGGAAAATTATGAGAACAATTTTAGTAGGTTTCCTGTGGTCAGAGAAATCCAAGAAAAATATTGTGATGCTTCGAATCATTTTGTGAATTTCTAAACTTAGTTAAATGTAAATACATTGTATTAATTTGTGTAAATTAAATACATATCACTCCATAAATCTGTACATAACATATCACTACATTGTATTAATCAATATTAACTCCACATTGTCCATATAACACTTATGTACCCACTGTAAAAAATTTAAAATTATTTGGCATAGTCTAAGCACTAAAAAGGATTTCTTAAGGAAACCTTGCTCTTTGTATAAAAATAATTATATTAAAATAAATATGCTTAGAAAAATTATGAAAATTATTTGTTTGAGTTCCTTATGATCAGGGGCATTTTATAAAGAAACCCATTTTTGTGAAAATATTTCATTTTTTAAAACATACTTTGAATTAAAAAATTAAAATAATCAAAATTTTCAAAAATACAAAAACTTGTTTAAAATGAGTGGGAATGTCCCCTGATCATTTATAATTCATTAGAACAATTTTCCTAATTTTTCTAAGTTAAAAATAAAATTTATAGGCTTAAAAAATGAATTTTTCATATTTTTCTCACTAAAATAATTACATTAAATAAATTAAAAATCACAAAGATACAAAAATTGATTCTCTGAGTTTTCTGAACTCAGACGAGTCTAATAAAAATATAAAAATAATTTTTGTAATTAAAACACTATTTTCTTTTTAAAGAAATCATGAATACTAATCTAAAATTAAAAAATAAAAATAGAAATTTGAGTAAAAAAATCATGAAATTTTGTTAAAGTGTTTCTCTGACCTTAGAAAATCTCTAATAAGTTTTCCATAAATATAAATTTTATTTTGGATGATTAAATAAATTAACTTTTTAAAATCTTATTTTTAAAATTTAAATAATAATCTAAATTAAATCAAAATTTGAGAGGTCCACATATCCTCCTATAACATTTTAATTACCTCATGGACATAATACTTTAAATCCTCAAAGACATTTGAGTTGTGTTTAAAGAGTTATGAGTTGAAGTCCCCCAAAAGCAAGATAGTCATTTTGGACTTTGGTGCTTTAATTAAAATTTAGGGTTAACCAGGGATAAGTGAGTAACTTTAATCCTGGTAATTGTGTTTGGATGATTGAAATAAAATGGGATTATAAGGTAGAACATTACCATCCACCTTTGCACAACATCAGCAGATAATAACTTCCCCCAATCTTCATGACTTAGAAGTCAACTAATATCGAAAGTTTTCTTAAGTGAGGGGCTTAGGCTAAAAGGATGATAATTTATTTTTCTTAAGCCGAAAATTAATGATAATGTGATCTTTAAATGAAAATACATGTTACTTAAATTAAAATATTAACCTTCACCAAAATACCCATTATGATTCTTAAGGGTTTGGTAGTGACCTAGGCTTAATGTCTAAACTCAATTGATTGGATTTAGAAGATGATACGATTGGTGATTAATATCTTTAAACAATATAAGCCTGACCTTAATTGTGGACACCACAACCTTAAATGACTCAAACTTTCCTTATGGGCACTCACTCACATAACTCTAAAAGGAAGCTTCGATTGATTAATTGAGTACCGCACCCTTGGGATAATTGCATTGTTATGTTTCACCGAGCAATGCGGTAGCCACACTCTAAAGTCGGATGATTATTGGAACATTATGATAAGTTCAGAAATGAACTCAAAATAATTCAAGAGATCTTCAAAATAGTTTAGGGTCATATCCCAGGCAATTTGAAATCTTTTGGATGCTTTGAAGAACAAATTGAACTTATCGTACTTTGTCTCAAAATTATCTACTAGGATCTTTTGAGATTCAATAAAGTCATAGCTTGGGGTTTGGTAGCTAAACCTTCATCTACTCATGCAATTTAATTTCCTTGCAATATTATATACATGCCTTGCAATTACTGACCTTTCAAGTGGTGGAACGAGAAGACTCGCATGTATGCTTTTACAGTAATGCATTTACCTTCCCGTACTTCTTGTCTTAAGTTAGCATGTTAAATAACGATGACACCCTACATGAAAACTAAAACTGCTAGGGTAGCTACAAAACCAAAACCAAAACTAAAACTAAAATTAACCAATATAAAATTCACTGTCACAACATTCAAAATATAAGAGAACTCAAAATTTGATCACATACATTATAAAACAACAATTACAACTAAATTAAGACGTCTCTATCGAATGATTGGGAATCCCTCAGATGAGGTAAACTACGGTTGCTAACGAGACTTCCCACGGTCTAAATGAAATTAGGAAACTCATTAAGTTGAGTTTAGTAAATTCATTTGGACTAAGTGAAGCTGATATAAAATAGTGGTGCCGAAACGAGGGAACCGTAGGATCCTAACCGGTGTCGCTCTAATTAACTTCAACATGCCCCATAACATTTAAAGAAATTTAACTATAGGGTCATCTGATTTGAAATCTCAACTGACACACTAGAAAACTTAAACTTGTCATGGCATGAAGCTTGGAGCTAGCATGATGGACAACACGACCATCTTCAACAGTAAAAAATGTATTCCCCAGCTAAACCTATTTCCTTCCTTAGAATTAAATAACAAGCCATAGGATTTCGAGGTTATTTGCTTATGCAACATAAATCTTCACATTATCTTTAGGCCTTTGTACAACTCTGTTGTACAATCTAAGCCCTAACTCATCTTAGGATTTCGAGGTTGTCATTTGTTATGACCTAAATTCTCACATCTTCTAGGCTATTTGCGTGGTTATTTCAAATGTAAGCCCTAAAAAATAAAATTGGCAGGATGAAACACTTAAATAATTTCTCCTCAAAATTGAAGCCAAACCATAGGATAGCTTGGGAAGTTACTGGGGTTCTCCGCAGATCTGTGACATCCCCTAGTTCTTCCTCTTTTAGACTCTACAACAAAATGCTCCAAATTTGAACTATTCCCTGCCACACCTCTTTGTCCAATTTCGTTGAAAAGTCCTATTCTTTTTAACTCCTTGAAGATAATATTCCCTAATTTTTATCGAGAGTTTTCTTAGGTGACTTCAGTTATCTAAGATGTAATTAACAATAGGGGCTTGCACTTATATGAAGCTTATCCGAACCCAACTTAATATAAACCTTATTTAATTTTTCATATTAAATAAGTGAACTTGATGGCAAATAAAATGGTTTTGCAGACCAAACAGATGTATTATATTTCTTAGTTTTTTTTATCGAGCCTCATCCTCAAGTTTTGTGTTTATCCTTCGAGATAGATACAACATTTGAGGTATAGTACTCCTTCATTTAAACTATGAAAAAAATGGGTAAGTTTCATTTCATATTTTTCTAAACTATATATATAAAAATTAAACGCCTCTCCAAAGCAGGCGATGAGATTCCGGCAGCCGACAGCTTCCAACGAACAACTCCTCCAACCAAAAATAGTGTCGACAGCTTCTGCCGACTCCGTTGGGGACTAGCTTTTCTCTCCATTTAAATCAAGAAATGGTATCTTCATATATTGGTAATGTGTTCATGTCCCTCATGAACCAAATTACCCTTCTCTCATTGGCAGGCTTTACCCATTTATGTCTTGGGAAAGTACGGTCAACTCTTTGGACTTTAGGACCATCTGTTCGACTACTTTTGAACAGAGAGGTTCAAGAGGCCATTAAGGACTTTTAATCTTCATGTGGGGTCAGATCCCCAATAGGTGTGCTGGTGGACCAGTTCCACCTGAGTATTGTACGTTGTTAAGTTGGTCCCACACTGGGTCCTAAAACTTCACTTTCACTTTCGAGTTTGATTTATTGTTTTACAAATTGAATCAGATTGTGTGTTGAGTGTGCTCTTTAGATTTTCCTTATATTAATTAAATCTTTCTACTTTTAAACTATTTTTAAATTAAGTAAGGACTTACCCGGTGTACAGATCAACCTCTGTTAATTTCAGTGCTCGCACTATGATTACGAGGTATTGGCCAAATAACTAACCCCATAGCTTTCTTTTTAAATCTATTGCAATGGCATTCCAAAAGCTCACTTTCTCCTGCAATTTCCTGACGAGCCGCAATGCCCGCAATGTTACTCCTACCATCAAGTTTGGAGCAGGATTTGAAGATCTCGAGGTGGTTCTTGGGAAAGCCCCGCTCGTCATAATGAAAGTCGCCATTCCAGAGGTTCAATAACCGTCTGTCAAGTTTAACCTAAACTGCCCTCAAGATTTTCCCCTTACAGGAAGGTCAAAACTACCAGCACCATGGCACCTAGCAAGCCTGTTGTTCCCGCTGCTGCTAAGAGAAAAGAGGTCATGATCTTTGAAGACCCAACCAAAGGATTGGTTATCCCGCCGCTAGTATTTGAAATCAAATAGAGTTCGAGGACTGCACCGTTAACCCAAACCCAAAGGAGAAACCATAATAAGAAGGTTTGAAGGGCTACTATAGCCCAAATTTCCGAGGAAGCACCTGTTCACAAAGATCCTCACCAGGATGAGCCAGCATTATCGAAAACCTACCCACTTCTACGAGGAAGTAGGTTTCATCCTTTAATGGACACTAACGGGTAGGAGAGTATCCAAAAGATCACCGTTGCTTTACCTTCACTTTATGGACATGGTGGGGAGAGGAAGAAGCCTACTCCTATCACCTGAGTCAGTTCAGTTTTTCAGAGACTAGCTGCTAAAGAAGGTTGTTCAGTTGGTGAGTTACTCAAATGAGTGGGACGTGCAATATCCCCTCGCATAAAGAAAGAAATTCTAAGGGACGTCAGTTCTGCCAGACGATCTCAAAAGTCAATTGAAATTTTATCTGCCCACATTCTTGTCTGGTTCCGTTTAGGAATCAGAGTTGATACTGCCATATTTATTACTGATTCCCTTGTTACTAGACCCACTGGACTAGTCAAGTCATGTCTGGGTCCAAGAATTCTACCAATCACCTACCTCAAGGATGTTCTTAAAGTCACAAAGGAAAAGATGAAGAAATTGCACAGGATTGTATATGGTCTACAACATGGGGAGCCTACCTCTCCTCGACATACCGATGTTTCTGCCCAGACACTCCGTCTAAAGAAATCATCATCAAACAAAAAGGTATGGATACTCAAGGTCGCTGTACTGATACAGTCCAGTAAGCCCGCGGAGCAAGATCATGGAATGAAGATAGGGTCCAAAGTATCTGACATTGTCGGAGCAATGGCTAACGAGATGGAGGAGCAACTGAAGGAGGTATAGCAGTGGCCTCCAGACCTTAAGACAATCTAAGAATCCATAATCAAAGAAAAGGTCGAAAAGCTTAAGATTGAGATTTCCGAGCTAGCCCGAGAAAATGGAGTCTCCATTGATGATGACAAAGATTTTGACTTTAACGAGTACCTTGAAGAAGATTTCATGGATGTCCATATCATTTAGACCAGAGCCAATGCATCTACGCGTGATGCTCAACCTCTCATCAAAGAGAACGCTGTAGATGAGCTGCATAGGACTATTTTCTTAAGGGATGAACAAGTCAGCCAACGAGAGAAAAGGATGGAAGAGATGGTCGCAGCCTTGACTGCCATGGCCACAATTCAGGGACAGTCTCAACCCGCACAGTTAGCCTCCCCAGAAATTAACCAACTGGAGATTATACATGTCACAGATGAAAGGAGAGAAGTTGCCTCAACGAACAGGGATGAGCAACCAAAGAAAGATTCTCCTTAAAGCACCATGCCTGAAAAGGAACTTAAGCAAATGGTCGAACAAGTTTGGGAGTCCTTGACCTAATCTAAGGGTGGTGCATTGGTTTTAAAGGGTAGACCTTACCCTGAGGAGTTCGATGTTGTACCCTGCCCTAAGGGTTTTGTGTCATCAAACTTTTAGATATTTGATGGGATTGGAAAACCCAGGTAACATATAACACATTTCAGAGCCAGTTGTGGTAATACTGGAGTTAACGAAGCCTTACTTTTCAGTTTGTCAGCAGCCTATCAGGGATCGCTTTTGATTGGTATGTTGAATTACCTAAGGGATCAGTTAAGACATTTGTCGAGCTAGAACAGTTGTTTGTGAAAGATTCATTGGAGTGCAACACTACGTCTCTATTGGAGATCTCATAATGGAAAAACACAAACCCAACAAGACTTTAGTGGATTACATTTTGAGGTGGAGAAACCTTAGCACGAAACGTGAACCTCAGCTGCAAGAACATCACACGATTGGGATCTTACTCAAGAGCATTCATGGGCCAGTAGCTTTCATGCTCAAGGGACTCACCATCAAATCCTTTGAGAAGCTACTCGGCAAAGCCAACAGTCTTCAAGAAGAAATTAAACATATGGATTCTTATGAGAAATCCAAGGTAACCTGAGTATTTGAAAAGAAGTCTCAAATAGTGGCAACTGTTGATAAAGGAAAACAACCAATGATGATACATGCAGAAAATCCTCATCAATTGTCATCACAACATGATAAAAAATAGACACAAAAATATGGCAAGTCCAGTCAGTGACCGCCTCAGGGAGGATCGTACCGGGCAGAGAATAAGAGAATATCTTTGGCAGAATGACAAAAAGTGGTATATTCCTGCAAAGACAAAGCCGTATCCAAGATGTTTAGAAGTCTGAAGAAGAATCTTGAGTTCAGATTACCAGATCTAAAGAAACCCAAAGAGGTCAACAAGAAAGATCAACCAAATTATTGTCCATATCACAGTTTTCTTGGACACACTATAGAAGAATGTTTTATTTTCAAGGATTGGCTCGAGAAAAATCTCAAAGAAGAGAATATCACGATCTTGAAAGAATATTGAAAAAAACCTAAAAAAGGTTCTATAAATATAATTTTGGCTAAGCCAATCTCTCAAATTGACCCATATACTGGAAAAGATGGATGAAGTACAGTTTATAGCAATTCATCCAAGAAAATACTGAATCAGATCCAGTTTGCATCAAAACAAACTCCCGTTCAGAGCCTTCAGCCTGCCAAACCCAAGATGATTATTTTGTCAAAAGATTCGTTATTGTCAAAGAAGAAGAAGAATACCACCACGAAGAATGATAAAACAGGGGGTAGGATAGGGGCTGCCTCTGCTAGATTAGTTATCTCAGATTCAGGGAAGAAAATCCTCGAAGCACTCACCTTATATGATTTTTTTTTTGTCCCTCTATGGTCTTATGAATATAATGATTATGATTTCAGCTACGTTTTTAACTGTTTCTAGTGATAACATACCCAATGTTGAACAATCTGGTCTTGAAATCGATTCCCAAAATGATCCTCAAATCGTACTCGAGTCTGATGAACTCATTGACAAGATTGAAGAAGACATTGACAAGACCTCCTATGACAACACCGGGAGTGAAGAACCAATCCTCGAGTTCCATGATGCATCACTGGACATTAAATCAGATCTTTTCGACAAAGAAGAAAAACTGGAAGATTTGACAATGATATCTCTAAAGAGGAAATTACAAAAGTGAACTTAAGGAGTGGAAGAGTGTTACCCCTAAGGACAACTCCAGTGGATAAAGGAAAGCAAATAGTAACTCGAGAAGAGCTACCTCCACCTCCACTAGTGGAAGAAACACATAACCAAGAGAAAATTAGAGGATCATACAAAGTGGATTACAATGTGCTAGCTTATCTTAGGAAGTTATCGACCAAATTAAGCATCTATGATGCTCTAATCTTGTTAAAGAAGATGAGAGAGTCTCTGGTTACGGCTTTACTTGACCCAAAGATTTGCTTAGCCCAGTTGGTCAGTACATTCTCAGATGAAGTTTGCTCGTTAAAAGAATAGTCTAGGGTAACTTTCACAGATGAAAATTTGTTGCTCGGTTCCGCTGACCACATTCGTCCACTCTATATCTCTATTAACGTCAGCAGATTTGTGTTTTCCAGAGTTCTAGTAGATCTTGGAGCATTACTCAACTTGATGAGCCTACGAACATTAACCTATCTAGACCCTGAAGCTCAGGAGCTTACGATCGATAAAATGATGCTAACAGGATTCAACCAAAAGGGAGAGAGAGCTCTTGGATCAATTTCATTGCTTATGAAAGTTGGAGAACTAGTAACAACTGCTAAATTACATATCATCAACGTCGAGACCTCTTTTATTGCTCTACTTGGTTGACCATGGATTCATGAACACAACATGGTTCCAACATCTCTACAATAATACATTAAGTACTACAAGGAAGGAGAAGAACATTGCATCAAGAGAGATCTACAACCGTTTTCTGGTTATGAAGTTTGAATTGATGAAGATGACGCCTACTACACACCTCCAAAGAAAACCATCTTCTCTCGTGATATGGTCAGTAAGAGTGAACACTCAGAAGAATTACAATGGTATGGCCATTCAACTCCGCTTCAGTGATCTTCCACTACCCTTTTGCAATGAGTTGGTTTGGGTTCTTTTAGTTTATGCACCTGAGGTTGAGGTCAGAGACGTGGACGAGCGAGAAACAATTTAATTGCTGAACGGACTAGGCTGACCATCTACTTTAATGATGAAGAAAGTTCTGAAGATAAAATAATGATGATAAAATAGAAGAAACCTCAGTACGAGATATCCTTAGAAGATACGGAGAAAAATGAATATGAAAGAATGTATGATCTGATAAACCACTATGTGAACAACATGACCCTTACTCTGATTCTCCTTCAAAAGGTAAAGTGTTTAAAGGTCAAGGAAGTCCGTAGCCCTAGTTCAAAGCTGATCAAATTTTATCATTCTTCTATATCTACCAATCATGAAAATCATGTAAATTTGGATGATGATCCTAATGAATTAATGGAACTGCCTTTTGGTTGCTTTTTGCCTTGTGTACAAAAGTTGATTCAACAGGGACATTTTCCAACACAAATCACAAAAGATAAATTACAACCTTTTTAAAAATTAAGGGATGTCAAAAGTCGAACTCCCAACTCGAAAGAAGGTCTCGGATTTGATACAGTCGGACCAGTCGATGATTCATAATTTTATATAGTTATTACTAGTGAATCGAAAGTAGATTTCCTTGATGTGGAGGATGACTCTACAGATAAACTAACAGAAGATGCTATGCTAGAATTTGAGGAAGAAATTAAATCAACTACTGATGAATTGAAGGAAATTAACCTCGGGAAGGAAGAGCAGCCCCAACCTACCTTTATAAGTTCTCTACTCAACGATAAAGAATATTTTGATTTGATCAAACTGCTAACAGAATTCAAAAATTGCTTCACATGGAGCTATGATGAGATGTCAGGACTGTCAGTAGAGGTTGCAGTCACAAACTCGGGGTGGAAAAAAATATGACCACAATAAAACAAGCTCCAAAAAGAATGCACCTTGACATAGAGCAGCAAGTCATTTTCGATGTGAAGAAGTTAATAGACTTTAACTTTGTAAGGGAAGAGCAATACCCCAAGTGGTTGGCTAACATTGTACCTGTTAAGAAGAAAAATGGACAAATACGTGTTTGTGTCGATTTCAAGGATTTGAACAAAGCATGTCCAAAAGATGAGTTCCCGTTACCGGTACCAGACATGATGGTAGATACCGCTTTGACACTTGAAATTTTCTCCTTTGTGGACGGATCGTCAAGATACAACCAAATCAAGATGGCTCCAGAAGATGCATCACTTAGAGGCTTCAGAACGCCGATTGGGATCTTTTGTTGCACAGTTATGCCATTTGGGTTGAAGAATGCCAGAGCAACATATCAACGAGCTATGATAAAGATTTTTGATGATCTCATTCATAACCAATTTGAATGTTATGTGGATGATTTGGTCATCAAAAGTAAATGAAAGATAGACCATTTGTATGATTTGAGGATTGTGTTCAAACGGTTGTGATGATATGACCTTAAAATGAATCTCTTAAAGTGCGCCTTCGGCATTACATCCGGGAAACTTCTAGGATTTTTTGTCCGTCATTGGGCAATCGAGATTGACCCAGATAAGATTAAAGCTACCTTGGAAATGCCTCCTCCCAAAACTTTGAAACAACTATGTTCTTTTCAAGGGAAGTTGACATATCTGAGATGCTTTAATTCCAATCTCTTAGGTATGTTGTCAGCCCTTCTAGGCATTAATTAAAAAGGATGTCAAATTTTTTTGGGAAGAGAAATGCCAGCAGGCTTTTGAGGACATTAAACAATATTTAATGACACCTCTTATTTTGGCAGCCTCTATCCAAAAGAAACCTTTAATACTTTATACCGTGGGCTTAGATGACACTCTTGGATCCCTCTTAGCCCAAGTCAATGACGAGGGTAAGAAAAATGCACTCTACTACTTGAGTCGTCGCCTAATACCGACGGAAATAAGTTATCCACCCTTCGAGAAGCATTGTCTAGCTTTGATTTTCAACCCCCAAAAGCATAGACACTACATGCTTTCTCATAAGATTACCGTAATCTCAAAAATTAATCTCTTGCAATATTTGATGATCCAACCAACACTTTTCGGGCGTCTAGCAAGATGGCCAATGATTTTATTGCAATTTGATATAACTTTTGTTCCCCTTTGTGCTATCAAGGGACAAATTTTAGCAGACTTCCTCGCTGCACACCCACTTCCAACTGGGTGCCCTCTTAATGACGAGTTACCACATGAACAAGTATTACAAATGGAATTCTCCAATGCACAATGTTGGGAGATGTGCTTTAACAGAGCTTTGTCAGCCAGAAAAGATAAAGGATCGGGCATAGTTATACCGGATAAAGTAGGAATTTGTTTGATCTTTATCACGTCAGATAAGAGTATGCGGAGGTACTCATACCACCTGACAGAGCCATGTACCAAAAATGAAGCCTTAATTACTGGGTTGGAGTTGACAATCTTAATGGATCTAACAGACATTGCCATCTATGGTGACTCATAGCTCGTCATCCAACAATTTGTCGGACAGTACAAGATTTTGAAACCAAGGTTAGCAGAATACTATCAGTATACGAAGAAGCTGCTGTAGCAAATTCCTGATTTAACTTTATACTGGATTCCTAGGGAAGAAAATGCTTATGCTGATGCTCTAGCAAAACATGCCAAAGAGCTGGCATGTCCTGCAAAGGATTCCATTAATATTACAGTACAAGGAAGACAAGTTTTGTCTCAAATCAACCTCGATAATCTACATAATCTTAGAAAAGAAAAAGAAATGATGTTTGTGATTGCTAATAACAATGAAGATTGGAGCAAGCCATTAATAGAATATTTGCATAATAGAAAGCTGTTAGAGGACAAGTCAGCAGCACACCACATCATAAAAAGGGCTATGTCATATGCCCTAGTAGGAGATGTCCTCTACAAAAGATCATTTGACCAGATGTGGCTATGATGTTTAAGCAAAGCAGAAGACAAAATATTATCAAAGAAGTACATGTTGGATTGTGTGGTGCTCACCAGTCAGAGCCAAAAATGAAAATGTAGATCAAGAGACTCGAATATTATTGGCCGGCAATGATGTCCAACTATATGGATACAACCAAAAAATGTCACGAGTGCCAAGTGAATGGGGTGGTTTTGCACCAACCTCCAAATGTGCTACACCCAACAGTTGCCTCGTGGTCATTCGAATATTGGGGCATCGACATAATAGGTCCAATAGGCCCTCCGTCTTCTAAAGGACACAGATTCATAATTGCTCCTATAGATTACTTTTCTAAATGGGCAAAGGCAGTGTCGTTACGAGAGGTTACAACACAACACATCCTTCAATTCTTCAAAAGCCAAATTGTTTACCATTTCAGAGTTCCGCGTAGAATAATCTCCGAAAATGGGACAACTTTCAGAAGCACCAAAATCAACAATTTCGCCAAACGACACGGAATAGATAGGAGATACTCTACAATTTACTATCCTAGGAAAATGGCCTGGTCGAGGCCTTCAACAAAGCATTGATACAGATTTTGAAGAAAACAATAGATGATTATAAGAGTGATTGCTATAACAGACTACTAGAATCTTTGTGGGCTTACCGGGCAACATTCAGGGCTCCGACTTAGTGTACACCCTACATGCTCGTGTATGGGTAAGAGGTCGTACTATCGTTAGAAGTGCAGACGTCGTCTCTCAATGTCACTGTCGTCAATCAACTGACAACAGTGGAAAATGCAAAACTCATACTTGAGGAATTGGAAATTCTCGAAGGAAAATGACTAGAAGCACAACAATACTTGGAGCTTTATCAAGCAAATTGGTCCGCCCGAGGACATTCAAAATTGGTGACCACAAACTCGTGCTCAAAAGGTCTTTTCTTCAACACCGCAAGATAGGTGGAAAATTTGAGCCAACTTGGGAGGGACAATTTATCATGGAAAAGGTCTACACAAGAGGAGGCTACAAGCTAGTAGATTTTCGGGGTGAAAGACCCATGCTGCCAATCAATGGCGATACCTGAAGACATTCTACGCAACTTGACATTGCTTGACATGAAATTTTGAAATTTTGATCATTCTAAGGTTATTTATTTGGCCAAACGTCTATGACCGGATCTAAAAAATTTTGTAATAAAATTAACCTCAATATAATGAAAACTTTTTGAAATTACATACTTCGATTTTCTTCTACCTTTAAATTTGATATTCTACTAAATTAAATTAAATATATACATAAATGAATAATTTTCTCAACAACATAAACTAAAATTCTCTTTAATAAAAACTTTGTTATGTTCTTGTCCCTAGTAAATTTTAGCTCACTGATATTTTTCCTGTCGTCTGCAGAGAAAAAATGTCAGGCAAAAGGCTGATCTTTTCTTTCAAAGATGGCTGGAACCTCACACTTAACAAAGAAAGGGCACCGCAGGCTAGCACCATAGACTTTGACATGGACTTCAGTCAAGTCGACATGGACTATGACGGTCCTTTGATGGATGTGGTTAGTTGTTAGGAAAAAGAAGGGTTGTCATTGCTACTAAGGATATGCACCATAGATAATCCCTCACTAAAAGAGAAAAATGTGATAGTACAGTAAAACCCGATGGAGGGGACTAGTCGCCTGCTGTCTATGATAGCTACACCAAGCGGGTGCCTGGTTGCTGCCAATGATGAAAGACCATCAGATGCACCCTTGCGGAGAACTCAGCGCAAAACGCCAACCGGCGAAAGCATAGGACTTTCTTACATGAAGAAAAAAGATGCCAGAAGGAGGCAGAATACATGCTCACCCCTATCCCTGAAGGGAATATCTACAATCCAGGCATGAGTGAGAACTCTTCTAGCCTACCTGCTACAGATGATGAGTCTGGATTCGCTAGAGAACTGAAGATACCATGCATTTCAGATGTTCTTTGTACGAGTTGCCCGACATGCAACGCCGAGATACCTACACATACACCAACTACAGGGCATTTGTGGAGTGTCTGGATTACAAGTTCCTTCATTTGGAGCACTACAATACTTTGGAGGAGTATGCATCCACTAACGATGGATATGGATTTACGACCATTGATCACCCGATGGGGGAACCATGTATCTTGTTGGATACAGAGCCGTATATCCCGTTGGACACAGAGTCGTATGCTCCGCTGCAGACAAAGACAACACCAGCTTGGATTCCTATAGATACTGAAATAAGGGAGTATCCTCGATAGCCAAAGATGGTCTCCATGATAGTATACTACGAGATGAGTAAATTAAAAAAAGGGAATTTGAATTCTATGAAGAAGTTCAAGGAAGATTCATCAAAATACTAGAAGGCTTGGAGCTATAAACCAGGGTCTTCTCTGAAAGCTACAAAAGAAGTATTCTCGACTGCATTTTTTATCTAAGAGACAGAGGTTGAGCAGGCCTTCTGATGAAAAGAACTTATTCTAAGCCATGGAAATAGATGCGTGGAAAAAATAGGATCATTATACAATGTGGCTGCTGTTACAATTTCACACAAGACTGACAACGAAATCCCCCGTGCATATTGAGATACGATGAAGTGGACCCACTACCTCTAATGATAAAATGGATGATCAACAGAATGGTCTGATGGACCATACTTCCAGCTGACTGTATTTCTAACAGTTGTATTATCAATATATATGATGAAGGTGAATGCATACCAAAGCATATTGACCATCAAGATTTTTTGAGATCTCTCTGTACGGTCTCCTTCATGAGCAAAAGTAATATCTTGTTTGGGAAAGAGATATACATCATTGGCCCCGGCGAGTTCATAGGATCTGTTGAGATTTTGCTACCAGTGGGTTCAGTGCTGGTTCTTAAAGGAAATGGAGCAGATGTCGCTAAACATTGCATTCTAGGGGTATGACACCGTAAGGTATCTGTAACTTTCCGAAGGATGGATGACAGCAAAATGCCATATGGATTTCAACCAGATCCGGAGTTGGAATAAATATTGTCGTACGATGGTTGCACCTGTAAACAAATGCAAAGGGAACTCTTGTTATGGAGCATAGTTTAGTAGGTCAGCTCGATCAGGAGCTCACCACACCAGAGATGGACACTCAGAAGACACCCTTTTGTACTACAATTCAACACAGCAGATATAACGACGCATGTACCTTATATGCTCTGTTTGCGATATGTACCTAGCATGAGATGTTTTCCAGATGTACTTTGATGCATTCAGCATATTGTACCTTTTTGTGGCTTTGGCCTGTACTCAATTTGTAATACCTATTGGAGCAGATTAACGAAATATTTTCTGGAAGTTTTGTTTATTTGCTCAATTGCCCTTTTGTGCGATTGATAAAAGCCATGAAACCATATGTTGGTTATGAACTACAATAAACAAGAAAAAAACAATAAAACTTATAATAAAGTTTAAATAAAGCACTCTTTTGAAAATCAATCAACCAACAAAAATTAAATTTTGGAAAAACATATTTTGAAAATTAAACGTGATAAAAACAACAAGAAAAAAAAAAAGAAAACAAATCTGTTGAGTTGTTTCTCTCGATTTCGAGGTCTCTTACTCTTTAGTTGCGTAGCACGACTGTCCTTGTCTGCACTAAATCTCATAAAATTTCACATATCTACCAAAACAATGTCAACCTTTTCACATGACATATATCAATGGACTCAACACAACAAATTATCTGCTAAATTTCAATTCTCATTTCAGAATTAGTCCCTAACTTCTGATTGTCTCCTCTTGAGGTCGGTCCCTAACTTCTGATTCTCTTTTTTAAGATTTGATCCATAAATTTCAATTCTCATTCTGGAATATGTCCCCAACTTCTTATTTCCACTTTTTGAGGTTGGTCCCTTACTTCTTATCCTCTTTTTGAGATTTAATCTTTAAATTTCAATCCTAATTTTGGAATCAGTCTCTAACTTCTGATTTCCTCGTTTCAAGGTCGGTCCCTAACTTCAAATCCTCTTTTTGAGATTTAATCCTTAAATTTCAATTATGGTTTTAGAATCAGTCTCTAAATTTTGATTCCCTTCTCTTGAGGTCGGTCCCTAACTTTCGACTCTCTTTTTGAGATTGATCCTTAAATTTCAAACCTCAATTCGGAATCAGTCCCTAACTTTTGATTCTCTCACTTTAAGGTTGGTCCCTAACTTCTGATTCTCTTTCTGAGATTGATCCATGAATTTCAATCCTCATTTTGGAATCAGTCCCTAACATCTGATTCCCTTCTTTGAAATTGGTCCCAAACTTCTGATCCGCTTTTTGAGATTG